>LPNX011046602.1:126248-187179 GCA_001517045.1 Pseudotsuga menziesii
TGCAACAACCAACTCCAAAAGCATCAACTCTTGAATAGTGGAACTTTTCCAACCATCACAAATAGGAATGATGATCATTCTTCTATAGAGAAGGTCCAAAAGGTACTTTCAAGGAAAATCTCAACAACAGACTGTTGGCAAGCAACACCCTCTAGAGCAATTTGAACACAAAAAAATTCAAATATGTCATTTGAAATCAATCTTTTGAATGACATTCGATATCACAACCTTAATCAACACTCATCTATAGATATTGTAGGAGTTCTGTTAGAATCTTTGATTCTGAAGGTACGCCCAATAGAAGTTGATTGATTGATTGATTTAGGGGGATTAACATCAGTTTGTGTCGATTTTGAATCTCGTGGCCTTAGTTTTACCACAGATAGGTGAACATTGGTATAAGGGAAAGCAGGTAAAAAATGATGACTAGAAGGAGTTCCTGACCCCAACTAACCAGCAAATGAAGTATAAGTCCGGTTTCCCTTCTCAACTGCTCATGAAGAAATGGCGTTCTCTGCTCGAGCTTATTATCAAGTAAGTCACCTGTGAAGGTCGACTTTCACAAACCCAGTTTTATCATCTTCGAATTTTAATGGTTTTCAAGGGACGTCCTGTGAACATGCCATACTATTTCTTGATTAGTCTGCATAAGATGGCCTGTACCTATCAAATTAATGTAGGGGATAAGGATAGGAGTCTGTTTCATCATGGATTGATTAAAATACTCATGACTTATCGGTTTACTATTGACCTTGAGCTGGAAGATTCATCATGCTGCTGATTTTCAACTCTAGGCTTGGGAGCATCAAATTTAGTTTTCTAATTTTTCTGCTGCTTTCCTTTACCCTTCAGATCTTTGGGCCCCGAGACATGGAGGGATTGATCACGGGAAGATTGGATGATCCCCATCTGGACAATCTTGTCATGTTCATTAGCTAGGGACTCAATGAAGGCATTGAGTGTAGGAATCTTCCATCCGGGGGTTGTGAGATTCCCCGTACAGAATGTAGAAACAAAAACTAAGTAGTCAGCCCCGAGTTTGGAGAGGATGGCTAGGATGAGCTGATCATCCTCCTTCTCCAATTTGCATTGCTTCAAGAGGAAAATGGGATGATTGAACTTTGTAAAGAAATCATTCAGAGTCTTGAAATTGGAAGGTTGGAGAGACATGAGTTCATTTTCGAGTTGGTAAACTCTCAAGTCATCATGCTTTCCATATAGAGATTCCGATTTTTCCCATATTTGTTTCGGTGTCTTCAAATCCGTAATATGGAATAGAAGGTCATTGGAAATAGAGAGGCACAAGAAACCGAAGTCTTCATCCTTCTTGTTCAAGAATCTTGATTTTTCTATGGCGGATCCAAGCTCAACTTCAGTGTCCATGGCGACTCTATGGATTCCTTTGGAAAGCAACTGAACCTCCATTTTACTTTTCCATGTGTGGAAATTGTATGGAGTTAACAGAGGTACTGAGGAAGCCATCTGGATATGCTGTAGCGAATGCTTCACCTGTAGAAACCTGAAAATCAAAACAGAAAGGGAAAAATAAGGTCAAACAGCCTGCACATTCTAGGCTTTCATCACACCCAGCATAGTCAATCAAGCAAGCTTGATCAACAAGTTCTTTACTTGGGATATTGAGTGGTAAGCCTTGGCTTCTAGTGCAGTGCTAGAATTTTGAGCTATTGCTCACCTTTCATGGAGAAATCTGTCAAAAAGATTGTTTTTGAGAGATAGATCTTCGTCCCGCCGTATGCTCTGATACCTTATTAATTCTTGCACATGATCTAGGAACTAAGAATCAATCTCATGAAAGAATAATCAACAATTACTCATGAAATGGTGTTAATCGGAACCGAAATTGGTTTCCTTTTTGTATATTTAATAAACAATGAATGGTTACAATACCAATGTCAAGAAATAGCTTAACTCCATGAAGAATTCGAATACCTAAGGAGACAAATCGAATTTAGTGAGTGATTCTAGCTTAACTGACTCTCAACCATTGGTTCACACTCAGCTAACAACTTGACCAAAACCCTAATTGACTCACCAAACCCTAACTGAAGTCGGAGTGCAATAAATGACTAAGTCTCAACTGAAGGAGATCAAACACATGTCATAGCAAGCCAACCATCAAGTGCTAGTGCTCCATGACTTCAATGAACCCCGATGAGGTTAACTGAAGCTGAACTAACCATCAGAAGTTGGTGGAGGCGCCTTGTTGACTCCAGATCATTAAATAATATATTTAATGATAGGAGGCGCCTTAACTGACTGGTTGAACTGATTGTAACCACCAGTTAGCAATTAGGTGCATTAAATTGAAATTCTGCAAACATCCTATTCATTTTTATGCGATTATTAGTTTCACTTTGCTAACTGATTCTTTTTAAAATTGCTAGGTATTAATGAGTAGGTGAGATGAAGCTAGATGCCATGATGTATTTGTGGTTTTGAATATCTAGATTTTACTCATTGGAGGCCGCTTCGAAAATGCAATTGATTGCTATTTTGTTGTTTCTACGCTCCTATTTATGAGCATCATTAGTGTGGATTACCGAATATAGTGATGACACGTTTTGGGGAATAATGATACTGGATTTATCCAGTAAGTTTGCTATTTGCTTGCACGTTATTCCTTCCTGGTGGTTACATAATGACATACCTAGGATCGTAGTCTTTTCTTCATTTTATATTCAGATAAAATCCATGTATTACCATGGAAACAAGAGATTTAGTTAATTAGTTGTTGTTTAGTTTCCTTTTATAAACAAGTTTCAAACATGAGTAAAGGGTTTGATTTCTAAGACTTATGGAGAATTGATATTTTACAGTTTCATACTACATTCTGTTGTGCTAGTGTTTTTCTGGAACTTTTTTCTGAAGATCATTTGATGCTACAGAATAGTGAAGACCTTAGCTAAGTCTTTAAGCTGTTTGATGATGTGTTAATGATGGTTCTCCTTTGTTAATTTTCACTTTCATATATATATATATATCAGCATATTATATGTAAAATATTCTTTCATATATTTCCAATGATTACATTGTCTTGAAATGTAAATGATTTGTTATTAGGTTGAAATGAGTGAGCCTCTTCACATTTTCAATTGATTATGAAACTATGTTACATGAATTATTAACTTGTAAGTTGACCTTGCTCTATCTACATGTTAGTATATGATTGTATCTGTTATGTTTTCATGACTGTGTTAGATTTATTTGATAACAGGTTTTAATTTCCGTTTGAATTATCTTGTAATGAAATACCATCTTATTGTGAGGTAATTCAGATTTAGTTTTGTTTAGTGTGGACTTTTCTAACAGTTCAGAATTATAGATCACCTTATACTTTAAGACCTCTTGTGAAATCAACAATTCATGCTTTCAGCTGAGATAGATAGCTTGCATTTAGGTCATCATAGGATAGAATTAGGACCTACTATTTTCTATACTTATCTTAAGATAATTGTTAGCATTAGTTAGTCATTAGGTTAAATCTCTCTGATTTGTTAAAAGATTGGGTTAAGAAAATCTTTCCACATATACCTAGAGAGACTCTCTATTTTGAGAGCACATTATACAGGCATCAGGGCCTTGATCCTGTGAAAGACAGTTACTTTAAATATACACAAGATTGCATTAAGTTTAGTGTGTGGGTTGCCTTTCCCTTGTTGGCTTAGGTCAGTTTTCTCGGCCAACAAATGATGCTAGAAGGAGGGCATTAGATTAGATATTAATGACTGATCGATCACATAACGCTCCTACCAGTAATAAACCTACTTCCCCCCTCACAATTTTTGAAATATTGTCTACCTTGGTGTCTACATCACAACCCGAAACTGTAAATACCCCCTTTTTAGATGTAGTGAGGACCATTATTGAAAGAGACCCAACTGTCTCACCAGTTTCCCCAGAAGAAATAAATCAAAACTTAGAGGAATCACTTAGAATTTTAACTAGAGCCTATTCTGGCCAAAAAGGGATCCCTCTAATCAATTTCAAATTTCCAAGCAGAGCTCATTTTAAAACCTTGGCAGTGACCGAGTCAGCTACCAATCCGATTGGAGAAGAGAGTCCTGAACCATTGAGAGGGTCTCCTGATTATCATCTTAGTGATATCCTGAGAGGAGTAGCTAATCATAATACTTCCCGATGATTGTTGTCTGCAGGTGGATCTAATTTTCCCCCTTCGCCTCCTGAATCACCATCCGATAGTTCCCATGACCATAACATCGAGTCCTCATCAGATCCAGAATCCGATCCAGACATGGGTGATCATGAACAAGGTAATCCTAATGTTGACAGACCATGGTTATGACTCAGTGTTGTTGCTGTGCCTGGACTGCAGCATAACCTACCTAAACATCTTGACAAAATGCTACCTAAATTTGACCCAAATGATAAGGGCCTGGCCGAAAATCACATTGATAAATTCATCCTAGCTGTTTAGACTATGAATGTTCAACATGAGGATGTGGTATGTCTACTATTCCCTTTAACTTTCGAAGGAAAAGATGCACTTTGGTATTTTTCCCTAACGCAAGGATCTATAAGTAGTTGGGGTGATTTTAGTTAAGCATTCTTAAAAAAATTTGGTGAAGAAAAAAATCATGTTGTGTTAGCACTAGAATTGGCTAGAATGAAGATGGAAAACAAAGAAAGGATAAAATATTTCAATCAGCGTTTCCTTACTCTCTTGAATAAGATACCAGTAGCCTCCCAACCTCCAGAAGATATCATAATTGAGAATTATGCTTCAACATTACCTAAATCCCTTGGTATGTTTGTAAAACAAGCTGGTAAAAGCACATTGGTTGAAACCTTCAAAGAATCGACAAAGGTCGAAAAGAATTCGTAGACATTTGAACCAGAAAATAATGGCAAAATTGATGGTCCTTTTCGTAAACAAAATGAAACCACCGTAAGGACTAACACAGATAAAAGAGATTCTCCTACTTTTGACGTAGAAAAATTACAACAAGAAATCAGGTCTCTCATGAATGAAGTGGTGATATTAAAACAAAATAATGGGGAAGATACTTCAAATAGAGGGAATTTTAAAACCCCATACCGGCCATATGCATCCCCAAATTCCAGGCAAAACACTCCGTCTGACATATCAACCAATGAGGAAGTTTTTAATACTATAAGGGCTGTCTATTCCTTACCTGAAACTTCAACTGACCAGGAGTCGGAAGAAGATCATGAACCTGAGCAACCTGAAACTAAAGAGGGAGCTCCTGAAGATCCTCTCCTATTTGATTCCCATTTCTGGGATAGTTCAGCCAAAGAGGGAGAGTCTAATGATCATTCTGTCTTTGTCAACTAGCACACCCATAATACAAGAAGTAAAGAGCCTGTAGATTCACAACCATCACCCATACCTAGGAACTGTCCCCAACCTACAAATCAACATCCTATGACTCAAGGTATGGATCTCCAGTATGACATCATAGATGATCTCAAGAAACAGAGGGTGAATATTAGTATGTTTGATTTATTGAAAATTTACCCTATTTTCGGAGGTTCAATACTCTCTAACTTAACAACTTCATCAAACACTAAAACAAAAAATCAGCCCTCTGCACCTTCAGTCAATAACCTTGATCCTTCAACCAGCAAAACAATAGTTGGTTTTAATAGTAATATCAAAACAACTGCTGATAAAGATACACTGATAGGTAAGAACTCCAAATATTCAACTCGCCCCTTCCTACTGACATTTGAAATATTCAATCGGAATGTCCATAATTGTATGATCTACTTTGGAGCCTTGTCAAATGTTATGCCCTATTCGGTCTATAAGAATCTGAATGCCAAGTCCACTCCTTGTGAAATTCAAATCAGCCAACTGGATCAATCTATGGTAAAAATTGTAGGAGAATTAAAAGGAGTAATGATCAGAATGGCCACTAATCCACATCTCTTCTAGGTTATTGATGTAGTGGTAGAAGACATACTTGATGTCTATGGGTTGTTCTTAAGTCATGACTTCTCTCAAGCTTTAAAAGGATATTTTTCAACCGATTGGTCACACTTGTGGTTACCTAAAAAAGGGTGACCAAATCATATCAGGATTGATAGAGGGAGATACATGAAACACACAGTGACCAAGATAAACTCTCCCAACGAGCCATTTTTGTTTAGTGATTCCATTTTAGGGAACTATGGATACAATTCCATTTTGGGAAGTTTCCCTGCACTTAAATCTGCATTTACTGATTCTGTAAATAAATCAGAAATTTTATATTGTGATTTTCAAGAAGCTGCTCCCAGTTTGATTAACACTGTGAATAATGTAAATGATGTAATTATTCTTGTTGATAAGCGTGGGCATCTGTATTTTGATGGTTCTCGATCCAAGGAAGGTGCAGGAGTAGGTTTCATGCTCCTAGATCCCGTAGGAAACAAACTTATGCTATCTTGTAGGCTAGAATTTCTTTTCACAAATAACATAGCCGAATATGAGGCCCTCATCCAAGGACTCAAGAAGGTGTTGGACTTAAATGTTAAGGTTCTGATTGCATTTGGTGATTCTAAAATTATTGTTCGACAAGTCTGCAATTCCATTCATTGCTTATCTAATCATTTGCAAAGTTACCAAAAAGAGGTATGGAATCTAATTTGAGCATTTGATGCCTTTAATATCGAGTCTTTTCCTCGTTTTTAGAATCAAGAAGCTGACCTTTTGGAAAATCTATCCTCGCGGCTCATTCTTGCTGAAAATTTTTCTCCCAATGTTTTTTCTATTGAATTATTGTTTAGACCGTCGATCCCCGATAACATCACTAATTGGCGTGTTTTTAATGATGATTCACAGATCATTTCCTTCTTAACGGGAGAAGATGCTTTTAAGGACTCGGTGATTGGTGAGATCACACATGATGAATATCTGCACAATTTCTCAATAATCCATCCACCTCAGCTGGTTGACCAATCTTTTGAGCTGGTAAATTCGATCCCTACATCGATTCTCAGTCTCGAAAATTTTTATGACCTACATGATAAGTTTAAAGGAGTGCCTAATTGAAAAACTAACAGTTCCAACATGCGTTATGAAATCATAAATTTAGGCACGGAAGCAAATCATCAAAATATCAATTTAGGATCAGACTGTACCCAGCACAAAAAATCAGCCTTTCTGAAACTGTTTAATGAATTCAAAGATGCATTTGCATGGTCATACGATGATCTGAATACCTTTGATACCCAGGTCATACAACACGTAATTCCTATGAAATCTTAGTGAAAACCGTTCCAATGGAAACTAAGGAAAATGCACCCTGCCTTAGAATTGGCGGTAAAGAAAGAATTGAATAAATCGCTTACTACCTGGATTATATTTCCTGTATGCCATACACAGTGGGTGGTGAACCTTGTCCCTGTTAGGAAGAAAAATGGAGATATTCGGTTATGTGTAGATTTCTGAAACTTAAACCGATCATCAGAAAAGGATAACTATCCTGTTTCGCCCATGGAACAAATCCTCTAGAAGGTGTCAGGTGGTCAGATGCTATCTTTATTAGACAAATTTTTTGGGTACAACCAGGTTCTAGTTTCTCCTACAGACTAGCTGAAAACCACTTTTAGGACCCCTTGGGGAACCTATGCCTACAGGAAGATACCCTTCGGATTGATAAACGTAGGGGCCACATTCCAAAGGGAAATGGATGCTACTTTTAGAGGTCTAATAAATCACTCCGTCGTTGTCTATTTGGATGACATCACTATATTTTCCAAAAATAGATCTGATCACATTTCACACTTATGTAAAGTGCTTGAGCGTTGCAGGAAGTTCAGTATT
This sequence comes from Pseudotsuga menziesii, assembly GCA_001517045.1. Classification (NCBI taxonomy): domain Eukaryota; kingdom Viridiplantae; phylum Streptophyta; class Pinopsida; order Pinales; family Pinaceae; genus Pseudotsuga; species Pseudotsuga menziesii. The sequence goes on from LPNX011046602.1 coordinate 134,059, forward strand.
TCCCTTAACCCTAAAAAGACAATATTTGTAGTAACTGAGGGAATTTTGCTAGGGTTTCTAGCGTCAAAGGAAGGGATCATGATTGATCCAGAAAGAACCAAAGCTATCTCTAGGATTCCTTTTCCTTCTACTAAGAAATCCATGCAATCCTTCATGGGAAAGATAAATTTCGTGAGGAGACTTATTCCCAGTTTTTTCTGAAATCATGTGCCCATTGCAGAGTATGATTAAGAAAGACAATATTTTTTCATGGGGGGATAGAGAGAAAGAGTCATTTATCAAAATTAGAGAAGCCATAGCTGAGGCACGCGCACTTGTGAGCCCTGACTTTAAGAAATACTTTATTCTCTAAACTTTTGCATCTGACATATCTTACACAGCTGTTCTTACTCAGAAGAACCAGCAGGGGGATGAAGTACCTATCTCCTTCATGAGATCAAATTTAAAAGGAGTTGAGATGAACTACCACGAAGTAGATAAACAGGCTTTTGTTGTGTTCAAAGCAGTAATACGTTTCCGTCCTTATCTCCTTAAATCAAAAACCAAGGTAATTGTTCCATTTTCTGCTTTGAGAAATTTGTTAGTACAAAAGGACCTTGGAGAAAAAATGGCACATTTGATGACTAATCTGCAAGAGTTTGACCTAGAGATTAAACCCTCTCAAGTTGTACGTGGTTTGGGTTTTTGTAAATAGCATCCGAATCAGCACATCTACCTGCTGACCATAATGGAATACCTTTAGATAATACCTTGCTGTAAAAGCAAGTTAGTTTTATCCCAGACTCGACTAGTTCGTGGTATACTGGTATTCAAACTTATCTTTAAACTAGTAGTGCTCGAGACCATTTAGATCCAAATAAGAAAAGATATGTAAGATTAAAATCAGCACCTTACCAGTTGATAAATAATGTACATTTCAGGAAAAATGCAGATGGAGTCTTGCTTCGTTGTCTACAAAAGGAAGAATCTCATTCAGTTTTAACACAACTGCATGACGGGCTTGCTGCTGGTCACTTCAGTGGTGATACCACTGCTCATAAAATGTTAAGAGAAGGTTATTTTTGGCCAACTCTATTTAAATATGCCCATGCTTTCATTAGAAGGTGCCAAAATTGTTAGAGTGCAGCTGGCAGAGTTAAAAAACCAACATTTCCTTTACAGCCTGTGGTGGTAGATAGGCCTTTCCAATAGTGGGGAATTGATATCATTGGACCAATAAATCCCTCCTCCTCTCTTCAGAATAAGTACATCATAACTACCACTGATTACTTTACTCGATGGTCTGAAGCAAAACCATTGCGGGTGGTTAACACAAATTAGGTATTGCATTTTCTTGAGACTAACATAATTACCAGATTTGGGGTGCCTGAATCTATCGTGTTTGACAATGCATCTTATTTTTCTTTTAAAGGATTAACTGAATTTGCATTAGAAAATGGGATCAAAATCAGATATTCAGTGAACTATTACCCAAAAGGCAATGGCCTTGCTGAATCAACGAATAAGAACTTGTTGAAAATTCTGAAGAGATCCATAGCTGAACATCATAGAAACTGGCATACTGTTCTATATCAAGATCTCTGGGCTGACAGGGTTACCCCAAAATCAGTTGTTGGTAACTCTCTGTTCTTTCTAGTATATGGAATAGAGGATATTCTTCCTCCCAACCTGTTTCTTCCTTCGTTACAGCTTGCACGAGCTATACAAGAGACAAAGTATTTAGCCATTGAAGAAAGAATCAATATGCTGTTGAAATTGGAGGAAGAAAGAGAGAATGCTAAGAGACATTTCATGAAGCATCAACAAATTGTTAAATCATGGTTTGATCATGGCTCATCCTTGAATATAGAATTGCAGGTAGATGATCTAGTTTGGAAATGGGACAAAGAACATGAAGATAAAGGGGAACATATGAATTTCCAACGTCTCTGGTTAGGCCCATATGTGATAGCAGAAAAACTTGGTCCTAATACTTTTCATTTGTAGACTTTGCAAGGACATCTCGATACCCTCCCGGTAAATGGGAATATCCTTAAAAGGTACTTTCAGTAATCCCATATCATCAAGTCATTTTCATTGTATATTCCCATTGTGTATATTTCTGTACATATTTTTAGTTCCATTCTGATTTCTAGACCGGTTAGAGTTTTTCGATCTTGTACTTATTGATTATTTTCTTTCGTGTCTTCATCATGTTTACTTACTGGAAATTTTAGATGACAGGTCATAAAAATAATTCAATTCTTCGAAATCATTCAATATACATAAGATTGCATGTTTTCCTCTGTAAATAGTTTCTTTATCTGACACATCCCCTACCTTGTGTCACAGAACTCAGCATGAATCATTTTGCATGGTCTTAAAGAAGAGCCTGATGGTGAAATATGTGAAATAGGAATGACTGAAATACATATCATATTGCAATCACTGATGGTGGCTGGAAGTATCCGATGTCTCACAAGTGATCTATTTTCAAACATGTATTAGTTTTAACCTTTATAGTTTTTCTCTTAGCAATCCTTGATTGTTTTCTTCAAGTGCCTTCCTATCAACCGATATTTCGGAAAATTTATTTACTGATTCGAATGGATGTCTACTAAGCTTGAATATTCGTTGATAATATATAGTACTCTTTAAGATGTCTTACTAAGTCTATGGTTTTCTCCCTCATTTTCGTGAATACATCTAGTCACTTAGCCAGGGAAGTACTCTTGAACTAAAGGTAAATATGAAAGAGGTTAATCAGGAAACAGGAGGTCTTATCATGAGCTAGTCTGTTTATGATCATAGGCTCTATTGGAATGACGTTGTCAAATTTTTGGTTACCAAGCCAATGACAACGACTCTCAGTCTAATAAACTAAGAGACAGGAAGTCTCATCACGAGCTGGCCTGATCAGTTTCTGGTAGTATTCATGAATAATTCTATCATTATTTGGTCACCAAGCTAAGATAGTATTCCTGATTAATTCTTTTCATATTTACCCCTGTGTATATGATTTGTATATACTAAAAAAAAAAGAGGAGTATTGTTCGTTATTTTGCTTGAATGAAAGGAAAGTCAACTGATGTTCTAGAGAAGCTACACCTATACTATTATTGGCTAACCTGTCTTTGGTCTTATAGATCTACATTGGAATTAAGTCATTTTGCTCCACACTTTCCTGAGGTTGAATAGGACCAGGAACACCTAGATAACAGCCATAAGATTGTTTTGAGGATTCTGTTGAGGTCTGGTTATATGATTAGAATGGTTTGGGTTTGGGATCACTTAAGCAGATATTTGATACTTTAAAGGCATCATTTTTTATTATCTGAAGTGTGAATGTTGTTTTCGTAGAGATAACTGTTTCGGTCCTAGCATGTCACCAATTGTTGGAAAGCAACACCCTCCGGAGCAGTTTGAACACAAAAAATTTCAAATATGTCATTTGAAATCAATCTTTTGAATGACATTCGATATCACAACCTTAGTTAACATTCATCTATAGATATTGTAGCAGTGCCGTCAGAATATTTGATTCTAAAGGTACTCCTAATAGAATTTAATTGATTGATTGATTTAGGGTGATTAACATCAGTTTGTGTCCAGTTTGAATCTCTTGTCCTTAGTTTTACCACAGATAGGTGAATGTTGGTATAAGGGAAAGTAGGTAAAAAATGATGATTGGAAGGAGTTCCTGACCCCAGCTAACTGGAAAATGAAGTACAACTCTAGTTTCCCTTCTCGACTGCTCATGAAGAAATGGCGTTCTCTGCTTGAGCTTATTATCAGGTACGCCACCTATAAAGGTTGAATTCCCAAACCCATTTTTATCATCTTCGACTTTTAATGGTTTTCAAGGGACGTCCTGTGAACATGCCATACTATTTCTTGAATAGTCTGCATAAGATGGCATGTACCTATCAGATTAATGTAGGGGATAAGGAGAGGAGTCTGTTTCATCACAGATTGATTAAAATACTTGTGTCCTACCAGCTAGGAGAATTAGGGGATACCTGGGAATAATTCCTCATACGTAATGGTGTTGGTGAAAAATCAGAATGGCCCAGACGGAGGCTTAGAACTAGGTGAAGACACATCAATACTGAAGAAGCTGAGCCTGAGTTAGAATAATTTGGTTCTCAAGGTAATCTTGACAACCCAGTCGAATCCCAAGTACCAGTGACTTTAAAGTCAAGTCTGAAACAAACCTTGAAATACTTGTTGATGATCCTTAGCCTCGAATGAGAGAACCAAAAATCACAGTACTCTGTCGAAATGAGAGTCTTACTCATTCACAGGCTAAAATTAGTCAGAAACTAGTTGAAGACCAAATTAGCAGAGTACTGAGTAATCAGGCTATTCATAGGACTACTCGTAATATGACAGCTACCTTGTTCACCAGAAGAAACCTAAGTATTGGGGATGTCCCTGTTATTGAAGTAAGTGATTCATCAAAATCTCATCCCAATCTAGCTCCAATTGGCCCAACGTTCCTGGATCTGAAATATGTGTCTGTCTCCGGGAATAATGTTGATGATATTCAATAAGTAAATCACGAATGTGATGTAGATAAAGAAATTGGTCAGAAGCCCTACATATTTAAGGAACATAGAGGAGGGTCAAAGGTAGGATCAAAGGAACAAATCAATCAAAACCCTTATGCTCAAGTCATCTCATCTCTAGAAACTGACTTAAAGGAGGCTCAGGTTATTAAGGCGTTTTCTATGGATGAAATTGGAAGCCTAAAAACTGATTTAACTTCTTGGATTGAAAAGTGGAATCTTTTGAGGGAGAAGAAGATTAAGTATAAAGCTCAAGTTAAAAGGCTTCTGTTGAGAAATCGAAGGTTGATCAAACAAAATAAGATTACTAAGATCAGGACTATAAGATTCAAAGCCAAGTTAGATGAGGCGAGAAGAAATGTGCCAATTTGACTTTCTATCGAATCAACCCTTAAAATCTGACATTTTTTTTTTCTATAATGAATTCCAATTTTTGTATGTAGACGTTTTCAAATTAGCCTCTACAGGTCAGTAATATCTTGAATTTTGTTAGTTTTGGTTCTTAGTGCAAAGTTTTCTTATTTAATAAGGATATCTGTAGAATTGAAATTCAGTAGACATCCTATTTATTTTTATGTGATTATTAGTTGCACTTTGCTAACTGATTCTGTTTAAAATTGCCAGGTATTAATGAGTAGGTGAGATGAAGCTAGATGCCATGTTGTATTTGTGGTTTTGACTATCTGGAGTTTACTCATTGGAGGCCACTTTGAAAATGAAATTGATTTCTATTTTGATGTTTCTACTCTCCTATTTCTGAGCATCATTAGTGTGGATTACCGAATATAGTGATGACATGTTTTGGGGAATAATTATACTGGATTTATCCAATAATTTTGCTATTTTTTTGCACGTTATTCCTTCCTGGTGGTTACACAATGACATACCTAGGATCCTGGTCTTTTCTTTGTTCTATATTCGGATAAAATCTATGTATTACCATGGAAATAGGAGATTTAGTTAATTAGTTGTTGTTTTTTTTCCCCTTATAAACAAGTTTCAAACATGAGTAAAGTGTTCAATTTCTATGACTTATGGAGAATTGATATTTTACAGTTTTATACTACATTTTGTTGTGCTGGTGTTTTTCTGGAACTTTTTTCTGAAGATCATTTGATGCTACAGAATAGTGAAGACCTTAGCTAAGTATTTGAGTTGTTTTATGCTGTGTTACTGATGGTTCTCCTTTGTTAAATTTCACTTTCATATATATATATATATGGTCATATTATATGTGAAATATTCTTTCATGGATTTCGAATGATTACATTATATTGAAATGTAAATGATTTGTTATTAGGTTGAAATGAGTGAGGTTCTTCACATTTTCAATTGATTATGAAACTATGTTACATGAATTATTAACTTGTAAGCTGACCTTGCTCTGTCTACCTGTTAGTATATGATTGCATCCATTATCTTTTCAGGACTGTGTTAGAATTATTTGATAATAGGTTTTAATTTATGTTCGAATTATCTTTTAATGAAATACCATCTTATTGTGAGGTAATTCATATTTACTTATGTTGAGTGTGAACTTTTCTAATAGTTCAAAATTATAGATCACCTTATACTTTAAGACCTCTTGTCAAATCAACAATTCATGCTCTCAGCTGAGATATATAGCTTGCATTTAGGTCATCATAGGATAGAATTAGGAGCTACTATTTTCTGTACTTAGCTTAAGATAATTGTTAGCATTAGTTAGTCATTAGGTTAAATCTCTCTGATTTGTTAAAATATTGGGTTAAGCAAATATTTCCACATATACCTAGAGAGACTCTCTATTTTGAGAGCACATTATACAGCCAGCAGGGCCTTGATCCTGTGAAAGATAGTTACTTTAAACATACACAAGATTGCATTAAGTCGAGTGTCTGGGTTGTCTTTCCGTTGTTGGCTTAGCTTAGTTTTCTCGGCCAACACAGACACAGTAAATACATTTGCAGACAAATAGAAGCCAACTTTAGTGACTCAATAAATGGTCACTTAAACTCATCCGCAAATCAATTTTCAAAGAGAAATTAAACTCCGAAAGTAATGCCCACAAGAACAACAATTTACCATCATCAAAGCTATTTTCTAAGTTAAAACTTAAATTTGAAAATACATGCCCATAGAAGCTTCATTACTGTGTTTTCCATTTACAGAGTTGTACTCCATTTCCCACAATCGCCACAAATATTTTGAAAAGGAAGAAATCTAAATCCAAACCCTTAGCATGTTGTCCAATACCTTAGCTAGAAATCCAATTGCAACTTGCAAGTTCAATATTTAAATAAATAAATTGGGATATATATGGTTAATCTTTCTGTCAAATAGTAGTCCAGCAACCCAGAAAAAATCAACACAAACAAATTCTACCATTAAAGGATTCTGCTTATGTGGAGTGAGATCGCTGGCTCTATTTGAGCATGTTACAGACTGCCATAGCTTATACAAAATCATGCCCAATGAGATAACAACCCCCATAGATAGGTATAGGACGACATAGTTGGAGATGCCATCCTCTGGTGAGGTCTCCATCATTTTAGTATGGTGGCTTGCTAACATCCATTGATGAGCTTAACTTTTCAGTTAGTTAAGACAAGGGAAATTACATATCAAATTAACATAGTCAATACCCATCAATTAAATTCGTGGTATAAGTAGAAATCACACAACCAAGAGGGAGAAGAGATTTCGTTGAGTTATAATGCCATCAAAAGAAGTTGATGCCATCGATATAATCCTAGTGGTTGTTTATTCAAACATGTAGTGAAAGCTGGGCATGAATTTTTCATTCCATGGTCAATACATACCTCATGTATCAATAATATACTAATCTCAAGCTACAGCAATATACATCTATATTTTGCTTGAGTCACAAATAGCGGTTAACAACTCTAATACCTATTTTCAGTATTCACAAACAAAAATTTAGCCATTACCAGAAATTTGAGCAGCAAACTGATTCTGCATCAATTCACCTACTAAATGTCTTCACAATTTCCATAAATAGAGTTTTCCTTTTTCTAAGTAGGTTATATGCCCAACTCTACCAGCAATCATGGTTTCAATGAGAATAGCTTTGTAAGAAAATAAATTCCTCACAAGCACACTGGTTTAGAAAACTGAAAATCCACGAATTAAGCATGGAAGTATGATTTCATATAACAAACATATTGAGACTAATGTTTCTAATTTTCTGCCATAACTCCAGAAAAGACAACAGAGTAACTCAATCCAGAATTTCATAAAAACACGGGAATTACTCTCTAAGCTTCATGCACTAAACTAGCATATATCATTGATAATTTTAGAAAATATTTCCCAAAAACAATAATGAAAAGACAGGATATAGTGATAGGTCTCATCCCTAGTCCTCTTTTACCAAGATTTTAGAGCTATAATTCGCCAGCTCTTTCAATCATCAAGTTTATGGCCATTTTTATTTTAGCAGAGGTAAAATAAATTCCATAGCCATTCATACCAGCAAAGCTTCCACTTAAAAACTATAGATACACATGGCATTTCAAACAATCCGTCATATTAGTTCATTAACAACTCATTTCCACCCGCCCTTAGCACTTGTTATGTAACATGGACAAGGTTTTGGTCCACATCAAAGTTGTCTTTTATGTCTTGACCTTCTCATTGATCCTTTATTGGAATTGTACCACTTTAGGAACATCATTGGATGAACCTTCCAGCACTTTTCATCTATGTTCCTAGCTACATCAAAATATTTGCATTGAAATTTTCTATAGGGAAATTAATGCAAATTCATAAATTTGACCTCAACCTTGAGGTTTCTTTCATCAATTTCTTTTGGAATTTCAATCTTAGGCATAAATTTGAAATATGAATTATAGAAACATACACTAAAATTATTTTCAACCAAATCCACAAGGAAACTAAGAAAATAAACACAAAACAAATTCACTTCAACATAGCAATGTTGCAAGCCTTTAGGGCACACTTTCCATCATAAACCAAATCTGAAAAATATTTTTTTATAGCATATTTATTACAATGATAAATATTCCCAATTAGATTCTATGTGTTTGTAAAATCACTTGACAAGTCTTCTTAATGTTATGTCAAATATAATCAACACTATAAAGTATTAAATGATAATGAAAACATAAGTTGCAATTCAGATAAGAAAGTACATACAAACACAATAATATAAGTTTTTATAGCCACAAACTCCGTTTATCTAGGGATCAATCCCAACCAAGGATGGTTTCTCCAACAAATATCCAAAAGAATATGTCATACACATTGACAAGTATTTCTCGGCACCTACACTTATATTAGAAAATTTCTCAAGAGAAACAAGATAGTCTCCCACTATCTTCTCCACATCAAGCACTCCTCTTAGTAGGGTTTCCAAATGCCACAAAACTTTTGTTTTCTTCCTTGCAAGAACTACAAAATAAATTTCTCCCTTTGGTCCTCTATGGTTCCTCCCAAACACTAGCTTCCCTTGTTTTATTTCGGGAAAAATCTAACCTTATTCTTGTCTTGAATCTTCTCCAGAACCCTAGTGCTCAAGACAAAGAGAGAAAATACAATGAAAAAGAAGCACAAAGAAACTAGTTCTCTGTAGCTCTCAAATATATGACACAAGGAAGTGATGATATCATTAACATGAATGAACTAATTAAAATACTCTATGTTTCCTTTATTAATATGAAAGGCACATAGGAGTACAACAATATCAAAGTGGAACTTGTCCACAGCAAGAAACCTAACCAACTAAGCATCAACTTAGGCCCACATGTGAAGTGCTTCAACTCTAATTGACATGTTAAGCTACAAGGCATACATTACCAACAAATATGGGTTCCAAGGTGAGTGATCCACAAGATGTATCCAATGCTACTCCTCTAAAGGTTTCCAATGTTGCAATGTTCCCTCCTAATCCACATGTGCGTTTGGGTCCACCGCACCTACACAATTACTTCTCCACCCAAGTATCCTAATTTAAAGTACAAGTATCCATGTAAGTAACCAAGTTTCCCCATGCTACCTAGTTTTCAATGAATTCCTCCAAGATGGTAGATTCTCCGACTGTATTTTTCCTCACAAGAAAGCAACAAACCCCCATGTGCACACCTCATGAATAAGTCATGAAGTAACATGGGTCTCTAAATTCCCAAGGAAGACTACCACATAAGAATCAAGACAATGCATGGAAATACATGTGGATTCTATCTACAATGTGTATGTCTATAATGGTGCAACCAAGGGTAATTGATACGCGATTCACCCCACATCACATGAAGTAGTACCAAAAATGGTGTAATCACTTCCAAGGTAACCTTGAAAGCTAACACTTCCTCTTTACAAGGAAAGTCTTTTCATAGAACCTTGTCTACTCCCTTTGCAACTTAACCAAACCCACCATTTGCAAACTTGAACATGTTGTAGTCTTAGGAATAATCATTCTCCTCCATCAAGGCATTACACCTCACCCCCTTAAAACAACTAGAAGGCTCAGAAATGGAAGTCACCAATGCAATATGGTTACAAATTATCATAAGAGGAAAATCACCCTCATTGAATATTTGGGTACTCCTACATGCTCTTATGCATCCTACAATATTTGAGTAAGTTGTCTCAACTTCTTTCATATTGGATTAGAGGATGAGTTCTTTCTCCTTTCTCATGCACTCATTGTTCACACCTAGATATGATTCTTCTTTTTCCTCTAAATAAACATCTAGAACAACAACCCTCTCACTCCCTTCAATAATTGAAGATGATATCTTTGATCTATAGGAGTATACATTCTCATCAAAATTCATATCTCGACTCACCATAATTTTTCATTGTGTTGGAATGTAGATCCTTAATAGTAAGAACTCTCATTGTGTCCAACAAAATAACATACTATCACAAGCTACATATTGATCCTCCCCTTTGTTAGGGGCTTGACCAGTTTTGAATCTAAATGAACATAAAATTGGACTATTAGTAACCTACAACACTTCAATATCCTTCATATAATCTTCATGGGCCAAAATCTTCAAACACCACATCAAGGTTTTTTCAATACATCTTACAGACATGATTACACATCCATACAAGACCAAGATAATTGGATCAAATCTATCAAAATCACAAAGCTAAAGTATGCACAAATCACATCCATCTTGAAATACCAATGTTGTAGTGAAAAAAACAACCCATATAAGGCCTTCAACAAAGTGTAAACATGGGTTTCTTTCCCATACACCTTAAAAATTCTATCAACTAAATCAAAACCCTCAACAAGGTCAACTCCCTCTTTTTGAGAGAATCCAACAAACTTTTCATAGTATTCTCAATACTTCCATTAATTGAAAGCTTAGAATCAATCATTGATGAGAATATCTAGGCACATACATCATCGAATACTTGCCAACTTGGTTTGTCTTTTTGCTTCTCTATGGTTGTCTTGTTGAGAACTCATGGAAAAATGCACAGGTTGTGATGCATCCTACTTGTTGATGTTGTTTATATGAATTAATTAGGGATATTAGCAAAAACTAGAAACTTAACCTGCTATTGAACATGCCAATTGGTAACAATGTAATCAGCACAAATTCATGCAGCTAAAGATTTTCACATCCTCGTGTCAATTGAAGCAATTTTATTAGGATTCACCTTGGTTTGTTTAGGTTTGGGTTGAGAATGGCTATGAGAATAGAAATTTATCTCATTTTATCAGAGCTATATGTCCTTGCTCATGTTCCCTAAAGTAGGTGACAGACTATAATGAATTCTTATTTGGTGTTAACTACATCAACAACTTGTTACTCTCTCTATTATGTATGAGGACTTTCTAGCAATGGTTGCATTAGTTTAATTAGTACTCAGTGCACGTTCCTAGGTCCATGTTACTGTGTGGGTACCTTTGATACCCAGACAGACAAGACTTCTTGAAAAGGGAGCTAACAATGCTTGGTTCAAGGATTGGAGCAAGGATTGGATCACCTATGGCTACAGGGTTTGATTGTGTTGCTAAAGGGTGCCTTCCTAGCCTTTGTCTTCCTACTCGCCCTACAGTTTCAGCAGGGAGCTCCAATTGAGTGTTTCATTTCAACACAAAGTTGTTTTGATGTGTACATATTTATCTCACATATGTTGGAAGTAATTTGTATGTTTATTTGGATTACTATAGCATTGAGAAAGACAGTTGCAACTCTGTGGAGGTTGAAATAATTTATTGTCATTACTATTCATGGGTTGTTTTCTGAGCATTTGTTATCTCCTTGCCTTGCCTATATAGAGCAAGTGAAATGTGATAGATGTGAGTTCTGGAAAGCAAACTCTATTTCCATTATTGGATATAAAATTCCAAAGAAAATAATTCAAGAGACAACATGGATTGGGAAGAAAAAGATGAAATTGGACAACTCGGTATTATAAAAACATGTGCATTGTGCAAAGGTTTCAATCGCTTTATTCAAGCTTTAAAATAGGTTTATGCTAGGTAATGGAAAAAATTGATCTAAAATATGGATTGAAGTTGCTTGCATTTGTTAAAGGTCTTGAACATGAGGATTATCTTTTGGAATAGTTCCAAGTTTTCTACAGACAGAAGTCTTCTGAAGGTTCTATGGCTTCACGTTTTCAAAGACTTGGAAAAGTTCACATTCTTAAATAAGAAATCAAAAGTTATTCCTAAAAAAAAATGATCTAGGCACCATGCATCATCAATGATAGCAAAGAAACTTATGTTCAACTATTTGCAAACATAAACTGTGAGGTATTAGAAATATTCTAGTTAAAATTTGAAAGACAGTTGGAATTCAAGGCAGTGAAACTGTATGAGTAGATTAGTGCTAGGATAATCATTGTTCTAGCTAATCTAAGGTTAGGAACCATTAAATTATTGTTGGTTAAGAGCAGTGAAAACACCAAGTCTGCAGTCAAAAACAAATGTGAGCATATTCTCTCAAGCTTGAGACATGTTCACCTTTCTTCGCTCCCCTCCCCATAATGAAAAAACATAGATTCTCTTCTTCGGCCCACATAACTAGCTTATTTCTTTCTCCTATCATCTAGACATGAGGTGCATATCTCTCCTATTCAATACCAACAAAAAATTCTAGCATTTGAGGCCCCTCAGCTGTCCAATCAGGGGATAAACAAATCACTTCACTTTTCCACTGTATCCATGAGACATTATGAGCAGGCACTATCACATAAGAATGGGAAAACTACAACATAGCGGTTAATCAATAAATGCATTATCCATTAAGTAACCATTGTTTTAATTGACTTGGCCAAGGAGGGTGATATTGATAGAAAACATTACCTCATAGACTTGGTTTTCCTTGCGCAGATCAGTATATTACCAAAATATTCCTCTCTTTCATGGCCTTGGATGGTAGCATAGACATATTGTAGCCTTGATCTCACCTATTAGATATTCCATTGTTTGATGGTAAGTAAACAAGGTAACATCATAAACATCAAAAGTCACTAAGAATGGCATGTCTTCTTATATTGACAAATGACAGTTTGAAAGATGGGCATATGTTGATTCAAGTTTCTGTCAATGCAAATTCCAACATGCTTGTGGCTAATTTCTCATGGCTCTTCCACTATTCTTTCTAGGTTCCAACCATTTATGCAAATGACCATATTAATAGCTGACCTAAGAACTTTAGTCTCTTCAGTATCCTTCCTGTCAAACATGACAACACCATATACACCTAGACCATCATTCTGGTATTAGCAATATCAAGTGGTTGTGGAAGACCATACAATTACCATTACTTATTTGTAAAGATATCACATGTTAATGGATAAACACTGAAAATACCTCATAATGTGTGACCATAGAAGAAACCACCCGTGATCAGGTAGCTTCAGACAAGTTTGATCAACAATGTTAACTGCCATTAACCTTAGGTTCCCTTTATAGATAAAACATAAAGCAGGTTTGGTGACAATATAATTGAATAGGTTCTCTCTGGTTTACTGGTATTAATTAAGTACCTATTTGATCTTCCCATTCTACTAACTAACCTTGCACGACACTACATAGACAAACCACTTATTGGTGTAGTGATAACCTTTCTCATATGTATGTTGATGAATCTTTGAGGCCAACATTGCCCGAAACATAGACCTTAGTATATAATTATGTATTTTTCTCTATTTAAAAAAACCCTAATTAGATAGAAGGTGGAAAAATTCTTATGAATGGAAAACAACGGTAGTTGTTTATAAAAAACCTATTCTGTTTCAAGGTGTACTGTGCCCATGGTTGGAACCGATGTCTGTGTAAACTGATCTGAATCAATTGAGTAAGGACAATTAAAAATGATGTCACAAACTCTAAGTTTCCAACCATATGAGAAAACAATGTACATTTCCCAAGTATCAGACAAAAATTAGACATCGACAGTAACGCTACGAGACTTCAATATATTAATTAGAGATTGTCATGAAGCATGCCAATTATGATTGCATTATAGATGTGCTCAGGTTAGAAAAATGGTGAATCTCTAAACACGCTTTGCCACCTGATATTTCTTGTGGCATGTTTCTGCATTAGAACTCAGGAGCTTTACATAGAAGGTGGACCCTATCTTGTGAATGGAAAAATGTGGTGGATGTTATGAAGCCCCATTTCGTCTCAAGGTACAATGTACCCAGTGTTAAATCTGATGTCTGTATGTAAACTAATTGGAATCAATGAAGTTTGAACAATAAAAAATTATGTGATGGACTAAGTTGCTGACCAAGTGAGAAAACAGTAAATGTTGAAAAGTATCAGACAAACAATAGATACTGGCAATAGTTCTACAATTTTAATGATTCAAAATTCATGGTTCTTCCTATCTATACAACTCTAGAAGAAATGAACATGGTGTATCCTAGCTCTTTCAGAAGAACACCATAACAAAAGATAACCAATCATTCTCTAGACCTTTACCTTGAGAGATTGCTCCTTTGCTGCTCAAATCCAACAGAAGATGGCACACAACTCTCAAGGACTGAACATGAAGACTCATCCCCTCCCAAAAGCATAGAAGGCCTCTTAGAAAAATCCATTCTGAGAAAAGAGCTAGGATTTAGAAAAGAGCTATTGGCAATGATCAGTTTTATATTCGAAATGTACAGTGTTGACTATAGAAATTGACCCACACTTGATTAAAATTTCTAGAAAAATATCATCAAGCTGTGGTCTAGCAACAAGGTTGAGTGCTCACAGCAATGATGGCTCAAGCTTAAAACCCAAAAGTCTTGCTCCCAGTACAGTTGATCAAAGTGTTTCAAGATGAGAGTCAGATCAAGGTGGCTACACTACTTCTGAAGTGTTAAACTAAGATGTTTTCAGTGCTAATGCAGTCTTCTATGTGAATGAGACTAAGTGAATGAGACTAAGTGCAATTCTTGGTTGACTTTGACAAAATTATTGATCAAAGTGTTTCAAGATGAGAGTCAGGTCAAGGTGGCTACACTAATTCCGAAAGTGTTAAACTAAGATGTTTTCAGTGCTAATGCAGTCTTCATTCTGTGAATGAGACTAAGTACAATTTTTGGGTGACTATGACGAAATTATTAAGCAAGAGGTCTAATTGCAATAGATCTCTCATAAAAGTCTCCTACCCACTCCAATCAAAAAGAGGGTTAAAAACTTTAGTTAACTATACAAGTAAAAATGTTCAGAATTTGATGTGGTGATTTATGAAAACTCAAATGAAGCAATAAGAGAACCAACTGAATGAACCATATCTAATACCTTGTCCCCTATTCACCATAGAACACTGATAATGTTATAGGTAAATGATTTGACTACAGAGTACCAACCATGCGACCATTTCTTACATCCCTCTACCATAGCTTCCCAACATAAATGGGTAGTAAAAAACACCGTTAAAAACCAACCATATCACGGCTGCTCAGCCAGAGATTTTTCGATAAGATAAATAGAATAGTATATTCATCCATCCGAAATGAATTTCCTGGTCAACGTAGTTTCCCTTTCTTCTTCAAGGAAACATAAATTTCCATTTCAGTTGGGGTTAGTCTCTCCCACTATTATATTAGTTACCAAAATGAGCCAATTAAATATGGTTGATATTTCTTGTGGCATGTTTCTACATTGGAACTCAGGAGCTTTACATAGAAGGTGGACCCTATGTTGTGAATGGAAAAATGTGGTGGATGTTATGAAGTCCCATTTCATCTCAAGGTAAAATGTACCCAATGTTAAATCTGATGTCTGTATGTAAACTAATTGGAATCAATGAAGTTTGAAGAATAAAATATTATGTGATGGACTAAGTTGCTGACCAAGTGAGAAAACAGTAAATGTTGAAAAGTATCAGACAAACAAAAGATACTGGCAACAGTTCTACTATTTTAATGATTCAAAATTCATGGTTCTTTCTATCTATACAACTCTAGAAGAAATGAACATGGTGTATCCTAGCTCTTTCAGAAGAACACCATAACAAAAGATAACCAATCATTCTCTAGACCTTTACCTTGAGAGATTGCTCCTTTGCTGCTCAAATCCAATAGAAGATGGCACACAACTCTCAAGGATTGAACATGAAGGCTCATCCCCTCCCAAAAGCATAGAAGGCCTCTCAGAAAAAGCCATTTTGAGAAAAGAGCTAGGATTTAGAAAATAGCTATTGGCAATGATCAGTTTTATATTTGAAATGTACAGTGTTGACTATAGAAATCAACCCACACTTGATTAAAATTTCTAGAAAAATCTCATCAAGCTGTGGTCTAGCAACAAGGTTGAGTGCTCACAGCAATGATGGCTCAGGCTTAAAACCCAAAAGTCTTGCTCCCAGTATAGTTGATCAAAGTGTTTCAAGATGAGAGTCAGATCAAGGTGGCTACACTACTTCCAAAGTGTTAAACTAAGATGTTTTCAGTGCTAATGCAGTCTTCATTTTGTGAATGAGACTAAGTGCAATTTTTGGGTGACTTTGACGAAATTATTAACCAAGAGGTCTAATTGCAATAGATCTCTCATAAAAGTCTCCTACCCACTCCAATCAAAAAGAGGGTTAAAAACTTTAGTTAACTATACAAGTAAAAATGTTCAGAATTTGATGAGTGGTGATTTATGAAAACTCAAATGAAGCAATAAGAGAACCAACTGAATGAACCATATCTAATACCTTGTCCCCTATTCACCATATAACACTGATAATGTTATAGGGAAATGATTTGACTACAGAGTGCCAACCATGCGACCATTTCTTACATCCCTCTACCATAGCTTCCCAACATAAATGGATAATCCTAGAATCTAATAAAATGGGTAGTAAAAAACGCCATTAAAAACCAACCATATCGTGGCTGCTCAGCCATATCTTTTTCGATAAGATAAATAGAATAGTATATTCATCCATCCATAATGAATTTCCTGGTCAACGTAGTCTCCCTTTCTTCTTCAAGGAAACATAACTTTCCATTTCAGCTGGGGTTAGTCTCTCCCACTATTATATTAGTTACCAAAATGAGCCAATTAAATATGGCTTCAACCGATCTAAGTACACAATTCATCACATAAATCAATTTGGCCAATAGATCTATGTAAATAAACTCAAAATTTCACAACCCAGATAAGCTAAATACATTGCACCTCTTCCTATTCTTACAGAAGAAGCAGAGATCGAAAGCATGTAGAGAAAGACAAATAATTGAAGGGGATTTGTGAGTACTGACTGTCTCCATCCTTGTCAAACAAACTGAAAGCCTCCTTGAACTTAGAGATCTGTTCCTCTGTTAGCTTGTCCATGATTTTCACGTAATGTAAGCAGATAGAGTGAAATACCAAATTTTTAATCGTATTAGCCATAAATCCTGGGCAAAATAACAATTTTTCAACCTATTATACATAAATCCGGTGAACCATGTTCATTTCTCCTCCCAATCAGAAAAAATTGGGCGAATTTGGGAAACTATCTCCTGCAAATCGGAAAAATTCGGGCGAATGTGTGAAAAAATCAATATTTTCATGGGCTAATATTCATTTTCTAGTTTTTCCCTCTTTCAGGATGAATGCAATTTACCTTGGGGCAGCTATATATAAAATAAATAATCGGTGAATTTATTAAATAAAATAAAAACATTTTAATATAAAAATTCGCCCACCTTTTTTTTGTGTAACCCTTAAAATTCGCCATTGAGCTAAAATTCGCCCTTAAAATCACTCCTGTTGGCAGGGTTTTAGTTGGTAGTAACTACTAACAAAAGATTGGAATTTGGAAGGAAAATGAATGGTGTTTTCGCAACTGGAGAAAAGGTTGTCTAAGTGTAAATATGAGTCCTAGAGTGATATGTAGGTTACTCAAATGTAATCAGTCCTAAAACAAGTTAAGTGATTGCATGCAAATTATTTACACCTGAAAGACAAGGATCAAAATAAAGGAGCGACATTGTACATTAACAGAAGTCCAACAGCTACAGGGAATATTGCGAGGTTTATAAACAGTGCACAACCAGGGTGTACACTTAAGAAACCCAATTGCATTTTTGAGGGGAGTGAAGGAAACCGTGTTTTTGTGTGTGCCATTAAATCAATATCTGCAGGGGAATAATTGCTTACTAATTACAATTTGAATCGAATAGATACAAACACAATCACTATGGGAGTGGTACATCTAACAATTTACCCAACTTTTAATTACTGAGTCTAGTATATTATGTATTATTTGGTAGTCTATTGTTCTAATTGCATTAAGATTTTATATATTAAATACAAATGGTAGATATCGGGGCATCTCCCCAACGACTGATCAAAGGATTACACCATCCTCGAGGAAATAGGTATACATCATTGCAATTGTACAAATATAATACGTACAAAATATTTATTTTTTATGTTTTTTCATGAGTATAATCGTTCCGTTTAGATAATGGTATCTATTTTTTTTGTTGCAGGGTGTTGATAGGGGTAGCTCCCTACCACTAGTAGATCAAAAATACCTTCCATGAGAAAGCATGTATACCTCATTGCTATTTTATTATTATAATATGCGCAATATTTTTTATTATTATTTATTTTTATCACTATATTGGTTTCCTTTATATGATGAATTATGTATTTTTCATCACAAAAAAGTGATCAGGGCATCTCCCCGACAGTTCAACAAAGGACTAGAACATCCTTAAGGCAATAGGTAATCCTCATTATAATTTTACTACTACAATATTTGCAATATGAGAAATTACTATTTATTGTTCATGAGTATATTGGGTTCATTTTTATGTTGAATAATCTAGTTTTCATCACACTCAAGTGATTAGGTTTTTTTCGTGAGTACACTACTTTCTTTTCGATAATGTTTTATACAATTAATTGTTACAAGGAACTGATCGGGTCAAGTTACCAACTATTGATCAAACGAGTAGGCACTCCTCGAGTCAACATTTATACCTATTTCTAAATGCACAAATATAATATGACCAATATGCTTTTTATGTCAGGTATTTTTCTTGTTTATATTGATTTCATTATGATAATGCTTTCTACAATTTTGTTGCAAGGTGATGATCAGGGAAAGGCCCTAGATGTGGAGCAGACAACTCCATCATCGAGGAAATAAGTATACATAATTGTAATTTTTTAAATCGAGCATGAGAAATATATTATTTTATTATGCTGTTTTCCTTAGTACATTGCTTTCATTTTAGTAATTTTTTATATATTTTTATTACAGGCTACTGATTCAGCATTTGCTCTAGCATTAGATTAATCAATCGATATTGATGTGGATGAGATCATGCATGATGCTAAAATTGGATAGTATCTAGACCCAATTAAAATGATAGAGAATACCTTAAAACAAATTAATGAGGATATCCTTCTTATGCTATTCATTTCACCACAAACAAACGAGATTAAATGAAAGGTTGATGTTTTGGTGAAGAGATCTAAGGCCTTAAAATTAAGATGTAGTATCTTGAATTAGAAGATAAATTCATTTATGATATTATAATTTGTACATGTATATGATCGTGAACTAACAATTTGTTTGTATCTACAAATTTTTTTCATCCACACACTAGTGGTGAGGGCGGTGTTGGTAGTAGTGATGCTCGTGGACAGTCCTCACATGAGCATATGACTCCACCCACATCACATGTGCCATTGTTTTTTACTGAACAATTGGTGACACAGTCTGTGAAACCCCTTATTTCAGATGTGAGTGCACCTACTAGTGGTCGATACAGACTAGATGGATAGAACAAGGGGTCGATGCAAGGATTAGCAATGATAATTGTAAAGCAACATTTCCTAGATCTTCCCATGTCACTAGCACGGG
Source organism: Pseudotsuga menziesii (assembly GCA_001517045.1). NCBI lineage: Eukaryota > Viridiplantae > Streptophyta > Pinopsida > Pinales > Pinaceae > Pseudotsuga > Pseudotsuga menziesii. The sequence goes on from LPNX011046602.1 coordinate 153,893, forward strand.
TAAAATGGAGACAACATTTTTGGTGGACGAAAATATTGTTCCCATAAAGATAGAGAAGATCTTAGGAATTTATACATTTTTTAACTGATTGTTTATAATTTGATTGTAATATTATCAAAAAGCATTGTTTTACAACTAATGATGACATGATCATCTTACAAGAAATGATGCTTTTTATAAAAAAATATAAATGATCTCTCATTGGAGATATTTGGGCTCGCCATCTGCATAAGGAGGGATAAAAAAACAAAAAATATAAAGGATGAGCTAACTAATCTCTTGGTTGGCATGTTCGGCAGTGAGACCTTCAATAGAGCGGAGGTCCTAAAGAAGGTCGACCAACATATACAGATTGTGAGCAACCAATTTAGGGTTCATCTAGAAAGGAACCCTAGGTATGAGCACCCTCCAATTATTCAGGTAAGAGAGTGGAAAGCCATAGAAGAAGATGGAAAGGAAAGGGATTTAAGAAAAGAAGGAAATCTACTGCTAGGCACATGATGGTATGCAATACTTTCAATAATGTAATTATAAACCTTATTATTATTAATTTTTAGATCAAATTTGAAACATCTAACGTATTTCAACTTTTTCATAGGTTGTTAGACATATCAAATGCCACAAAGTCCAAACAAGAAAAAATTGGACAACAAAATCTTGGCCCTGGTGGTTATTCCAATTTGGCGACACGAATTGTAAGTATAAAAAAACCAATATTACATCCAAAAAATAAATTGGAAATTTTTTCTTTGTTTTATTAGAATTTAAAATGTAATTTCATGGCATTTATGCAAATATACAGTTCGATCGATCCAATGAATTGCTCAAAGAGGAAGACTTTAATCTTGGATTCCAACGTGGCTTTGAAGCTCGTGTTGAACTCCAAAAAAGCTTGTCTGTGAAAACTCAGTATTTTGGTGATCCATCTTGCATGTAGGTATATAAAATCAATGAACTTTATTTAAGAATGATTACTTGTGCATCCTATTTGTTATAATTATTTGCAATTAAATATTGGCTCAATTTTGAGTAGTAAATCAATGATCCACCTATTACCAAGGATGGAGAAGAACCTATCGAAGGTCATGCTTAGAATCAAGGTAATGAATGAATTCATATGCTACAATTTAAAATTTTGCATTACAAATGGTGAATATTAATCTTACTTTTTAGGTTTTCAGGTGCAGAGAATGTAGAGGCTCATACTATACAAGATGAGCCTACATACGGACACTAAGTACATGATGTCGTCATATCAGGTAAAAAGAACATATGTAATATTTTTTTTAATGAAAATCTTGTCATTATAATATCATAAGATATCAATTTAACATTTTACATTATTGTAGGAAATCCCGACCCCTTACAACAACAACCACGTTGCACGTACTCTACTAGGAAGACAATACGACAAGTTGTGGATACGATGAGAACTGAACGACAAGTTGTAGAAGATGAGTTTCTTGCTGATTATGAAAAAAGAAAAAAAAACAAGAAAGAAGCGACCTAATAAACATTATTTATAATAAATAAAATCCACATTTTTGCATATAAATTTAATATTGTTTTCTAGTACATGCATTGTGTATGGGGAATTAGGAGTGATATGAGGGGGGGGGGGGGGGGGNAGATGAACATCAAAGTCAATGTTGACTTTGTTGTTGCTTCAAAATGAGGGAGGTTTGCTCCAATATTAGATGTCTCCAATAAATTATTCTCAAAACCAAGAGGAGATTATTCATGAGTGTTATTTTTTTTTCTATCAAGTTTTTAGTTTGTTTTCATTGAGTAAATCCATGTTTGAATTTAGGATGATGAGGGGCTAGTCCAAAAAGAAGGCTTAGAAGGTGATAGGAAACATTGTAAAGGTATGTTGGAGTTCTCATAAAAATGCATTTTAGACTATTAAATAATGGTACAAATATAACTTGTATTGATTTTGTATATATTTATGGAGGCTGAATTATTTAGCACTACAGGGACAAGTTATAGACAAACTTAATAATGGATGAGTTGTGATGAGGGGAGGTATGTTGTTTCCAATTTCATTCCAGATTATGTTCATGCTATATATTTCATGCCATATTATCTTCATGTTATGTATTTCATTCCAAATTATGTTCATATTACTCTAAATTTCACAACTCATGTACAGTTCCACACCCATGAAAGTAGAATTGCTTTTCCCCAAAATCAAATATGTAGCAGAAATATACTGTTTGAAACTAGTCTATAAGGGTAGTCATCCAAAATGTACCAATTCTTAATACTTAAAAACCTCAAAGATGTTAGAAAATATTTTATTGTTTATTGTTATGTTAGATTGTCAATTCTAAATTCTTGAAATGCAGCAGAAATATAATACATAACATGGTGTCTTTAAGATTTGCATAAAGTTCACTCACATCCTTTTAAATTATTTGATCCTATATACTTATTTGATTATTGATTATTGTTACACCAAAATCTCTCCCACATGTGTTGATCCTTTTTGTTTACCTAGCCTTTTTGTTCACCTAGCCTTTTGACATAAAAAGTATAGGGTTTTCCCTAGGTACCATCCTTGAAATGAGGATAAGTACTCGATGGTTTGATCAAGCATTGTAACTTCAGAAAATACTAATACAATTTTTAAAGCTAGAATAAAGACTTGATCTTTTAGAAAAACCCACAGAAAGAGGGAAACTTGTGTTTCTTCCTTCCATTATAGGAAAAGAAATAACCATGTTTTCAAGCAATTAATTGGGCTTGTAGACTTCAGCCATTGATTGGCCCACTTTTACAACAATATGTCAAATAATTATAGATGATTGTTTGTTGAAGGTTGAGGCTAAACTTGGATGTCCATGGACACATTTGGAATAATTAGAAATGGTCTTATCGAAAGCCATTTATGGACATCGAATCAAATATTTTTATGATAAGATTTGGCCAACTTATTTAAAGGAAAGTCATCTTAATAAGAAGTGGAATGTTTAAGATCACAAAACAAGGTTACTTGTGAGGTTTTAAGACATTTGGAAGTCCCGTTATTCTATTTCTACCAAGTACTTGGGTGGTTTTTTTTTTCATAACAATTTAGCAATAATCTAGAAGTTCCATACTTCCATTACTATTTAGTACTTGGGTGGATGGTTCTTCCTAAAATACTTGCAATAATTTGGAAGTCCCATACCTATATTACTACTAAGTACTTGGGTGGATAGTTCTTCATAGTTCTTAATAGTTTAGCAGTAAGGCTCATTTACAAAATACAAACAATGTTTTTTCTCAAAAACTTTAAACAATGAAGCAAGTAACGTGGAGTTGTGAAATTGGCAAAACATTTTGAGCCTGAGTCGAGTCTCTACTGAGTACAATGTTCTGTTTTTCTTACATTGCAAAGGTGAAGTGTTTGGATACAAATGTTTGATCTGGAAATCACATGGGAGTATGGGACACGATCCAACTAATGGGAATTTATTTTTTATGGAAATGATGTTCTGAAACAACTTGTCACGAGAAGAACACTCCATTCATCTTGAAAGAAGATTCTACATTCAAATTGAATTTGGTTATCCAAATGTCCATCGAAATTTCCTTTGCTCAGAAAGATGCATACGGTATTCAAGATTGAAAAAAATACACATTTTGTAGAAAGAAGAGATCACATAAATCATATTTAAAAGGTTTTCGCAAATAATAAAATTTCATCTTGTGAAGTGATTGGAATGAAATTAAGACTTACAGTTTTGAATTTGACTTGTATTTTAGGCATAATATACCTTGGATTATTGATATATATTTTCTTCTAGAGAACTTGGCTATACCCTTTACTCAAGACCAAAGTTGCATTGACAAAACTATTAAGGTACTCGGGCTCCATTTTTAGTGTAGCCACCATCAATTTCAAACACAACTTAAAAATGAATTGTTTAGCAATTTACATAAATTAATCATGATGAAGAAATTGATAGATATACCTAATAATTTAGATAGTTTGGAAGAGTTATCAATATATTTTGACCATGCAATAATAGGCCACTAAAATTTCTATGTTGAGGTCATCTTTTATGCCCTTCCCTGCAAAATTTCCAGAATATGTTGTCCCCAAGAAAAATGATCTATACAAGCATCACATAACTAAAACCATGCATGAGGTCTCTATTTAATGATCAATAACAACACCAAAAAAAAGTAGAAATTCTAGCACTAGCAACATCCCTAAGCATGTGAGGCTTGATACCAAAGGCAATATATGTAGACTAACACCCGTTATTAACATGTGCATGCTTTAATAACATACATACATTAATAACGTGTGTGTTTTAAGAACACACGAACTTACTCACATAGGAACGTGTCTATGTTCACAAGAAAGCGCAGCCTTTTGAACCAACAGACAAACTGCCACATTTTTCTCCAAAGTAGGAATACATAAGAGCACACATGTGCTTTAGAATCTGAATAGCTCGAATACGCTCGCATGCAACTATCAACTTTGTGGAAACACCCAATTATTGATATATACAATTCCATGAATTCCAAAATGATGCTTATGGAATTTTAAATAAAAAATGGTGATTTGTCTTCCTATCATTTCAATCCACCATAAAATAACTAATTCATAAAATATTTAATTACTTTCTTACACAATGCCAAGATGGCTAAATAACCATACTTAAGTTAAAGTCATGACATGAAATTAATCCTTACTCTAAACAAGTTAGGTTTTTAGATCTCTTTCAGAATGCATACAAGTAGATTGACTTTTAATTTATAAAATCATTTTAATTTTAATTTTATAAAATTAATTATAATATTATAATTTCTAAAATTTAATACATTCTAGTTTTATAATAATTTTCATTGAAAGAACAATATTATATCCGAGACAATACCTTTATTTTAAAAAACAGGATATAATTATAATAAAAAATTCATTTTAATAACTTATATTAATTTGTATCTTTAATTATAATCTTGATCTTTTTTATAAAAATAATTATAATTATTAAATAATAATATTTAATAAATTCAAAATTGAATTTCTACTAACTTATTAAACCACGGCTCCACTAACTTACCACGTAATGTAAATAACACAAACTTCTCATTGACAAAGTTTACATTCCATTCACAAAGTTTACATTCCATTCGCCATTCGATGTCTGATAATGTTATATTGAAACTGCTTTAATACCAATTAAAAATGACTACCATATGTGAAACCATTTATAAACCTGCATCATTACAATAAGAAAAACCATAGCAGAAAACGGCCACTATATTCCCATTTCTGACTCATTTTAATGCAGGAATGAATATCTATATTTCTGTTTATTCATGTAAATGAATAGTTTGAAATCCTATTACAGTATCATGGCTGCACAGAAGAAATACTAGCTGTGTTATGTACGAGAAACATCTTTATTATTCTTGTAAAAGAATAGGTTGAACTTTGAAATCCTATTTCATTATTAAAAAAAAGTGTGTTTGAGATGGTTTCTGGTTCAAGAGGCAGCTAAGTTCTTGGTGTATTTAATAATAATAAGTATGATCCACTGGTCGGTGCTTTCTAGCATTCATGGAAGCCTTATAATCCCTAATTAACCCCTTCTCCTTGCCTGCATTGACTCTTTCCTGCTGCTCCTCCTTTGATCGTCGAGTGCAACATCCGGGAGTTGGGACATGGGAGTTACATTGACTTGAGGGAGGACAGCTACTATATCCTCCTGTTGCTGCCGATGCTCCAATGGAAGAATCAACAATACTATGTTTCTGAGCAGGAGTTGGAACATTTGGGTTGGGTTGCGATCCGGGAGTACTATCAGCTTTAACTGATTGCCTCCCTCCTCCTGCTGCCGAGGCCTCAACGGAAGAATGAACGTTACTGCTTTTCTGTAGCTCTCGTGGAGGAGTTGGAACATTATGGTTGCGTTGAGATCCAGGAGTACTATCAGCTTTAACTGATTGTCTTGCTCCTGCTGCCCACGCCTCAACGGAAGAATCAACTTTACTGATCTTCTGTGGCTTTGGCGGAGTTGGAACATTAGGGTTGGGTTGAGATCCGGGAGGAGCAGCGACAACAATAAGTATTGGGACTTCCTTAAACAACAACGCAATCATAAGAGCAGCAGCCACAAGAAGAGACACATTGGTTTTCATTTTCATCATATTTTAGTATAGAGAATGAATCTTCGACGGAATGATCGGTTCGATAATGGATATATATGTGGAAATAATGAAAACGGGATGTATGACTGGTTTGCACTTGCAGATGAACTTGCTAATACAATATACAATATTCACAGGCAGGGATCGTCTATAAATACAAAACAGAGGTGGGAAGGAGCGGAGTCAGATTTGAAAGTTTGAAATTATGATTGATTCTGAACATTGAAGGGAAGTCAAATGAATTGCAGTCTGGTCCATGGAGCGAGTCTCGTTCGTAAACGGTACGGGAGGGGAATATACATATCAAATATTGTGGATCGTCTAAGAACACGCTACTGTGGGATGAGTTATTTCAACGAATTTCTGGGTTGAATAACAAGTTGCTGTGGCATGAGTTGGTTAACGTTCAAAGTCGTTATTTTAAAGTTTCAAATAATTTGTAGGGTTGAATAAGCGCGTGTCGGGAGAAACCGAGGGTCTGACCAGGCTTCGGATGTCTGACTCAACTTGCTTCCTTGGTAATACAGTGACCGTTTGATTGTCAATTGTATTGTCCACAATTCTCCATAATTTGCGCATTTTTGTAGGCTAAAATATCGCACACCTTGTGGAGAACATAAAATAGGTCTATTTCAATAGAGACACATATGCCAAGAAAATTTATTTCTCTAACTAGATATGGAGGGTTATGCATTCTATGGTGAGAAAGCTTCTATTAAGAAAATTGTCTTACGAAGCAAAAGCACATTGCCCACTCGGAGGATATAAGACTCTTGTATTAAGAAAATTGTCTTACAAAGCAAAAGTACATTGCACACTCGGAGGATATAAGACTCTTGTGATAAATCTATTCTTTCCTATGGGGTGGGTATATGCATCCAAGTGGGTATCAACCAATTTGATAGGAAGATGTTAATGAAGTACATCAATCGGTTGTATAGTCACATCAAAAAGATTTCTCTTTGAGGTCAAGACTTTCAATGAGGTTTTCAAGAAAGCCATGTACATAGAAGGCAATCATGGCAAGAAGTCAACTAATGGAACAAGTTCTTCCAAGACAAAAGGCAAGCGAACCCAGGGAGGAAAAGGGAAGCAATAAAAGAGCAAGAACTTTGCCAATGGCCACACAAAAGGACTTGCATTGTAATCATAAAAAAAAATCGCGACAGGGATTTTTGTTAATCTTTGAATCTCGGGCTTCTTCACAACAATTGAACTGGAAAAAGATTATGGAAGGCCTAGCTTAAGAAAGATGAAGGTTAAGAAGTTAATGGAGAATCACACTCTAACGACAAAGTTTCATTCATGGTTCAATCAAAAGTTGTAAGTACATAGAAAAGGGTAAGATTATTGAAAACAAACCCTCAACTGAAGTGCACAAGTCAATTTATGTTGTTGAGCAAAGGTCCTCAAATGCAGCAAGGAGAAGTTCTTCCATGTAAATATGAAAAGCAAGAATACAATGTTAGTTGCTCTTTTATGTTATGACAGTGAAAACAACTTGATCTCCATGTCTTGGATGCAATAGACAGTTTTGAAGAACATTGTACATCCTGAACCATAACCATTAGGGTAGTTACAGAAGGATCCAACACTACAACTCATATTCCTATGTATGTTCAAGTTTTGTATTTCAAGGTAGTTCAATGAAAAGTTGGAGTTATGATGTGTTGAATTTCATACCTTCATATAGCAACAAAATGAATTATGGGCATCAAACCTTACATCCTAGGCAAGTTGCAGTGAAAAAGGGCAGGTCTATGGTAAACCAGTAAATCTCGGCATGAAGGAAGTTGTGAAAGAGTCGTATATTCATGTATGGGTACAATAAAACATCGATAAACAAACACTAAGAAGCAATTTTGTGTGTTCTAGGTGCAATTTAGGATTGTTCATGTCCTCATACAACCATATTTCCAATTCTGGGCACTATTTAGGCAGTCTGTGGATAGGTGCAGCCAAAAAGGGGCATCTCTAGGAAACCTCTGCACTGTTTCACCCTCCAAGTAGCAACGAACAATCATAATTATCAGATTTGGGCAACAAGTATCATAATCTGCTGTAATGGAATCCCTAAACGTCCTTTCTGAGTGTGTAAAAGATGTAGAACAACTGAAGAGATCAGCAAATAAGGGTGTTTCTTGTACATATCATCCCTAAAAGATGCCTTTGAAACATCAATTCCTTTGAATCTGAGAATGTGACCAATCTTTGTAGATGACTTAGGGCACCTTTGGAGGTAGTTTTGAAAGGCTTCAGAGTTTGGTACATTATTTCAGCTCTTTAGACCTGTTCTTTATGCATCCTTCGGACCTCAAGGACAAATTCCAGTCTCTAGGTGTTTCCATGGTCAGATTTGAGATCTGTATATACCTTTTGGAGAGGCCACCACCTAGAAGAATCTTGTGGAGGCAGTGCTTGAGATTAATATGGGGTTTCCTTGCCATTTGATGAATTTTTTATGGAGTTATGAACAATTTGAGGGAGTTGTTTTGCATTTGCAAGAGGTCTTAGGGGTAAAACCCTAGAACTAAGTATTATCCTTGTTGTTTTGTCCCATCCTTTAGCACTTTGATGCTTTCTTATATCAAAGTTTGAGGATACTTTGGGGCTGTTATAGAGAATTGTATTTTTATTGTCCACTTCATCTTTTATGGACCATCTTTATGGAGCTAGGTAGTGTTAATTGCATGTAGACATATTCCTCTTGGACATGTCAACCTTATGAAGGATGTTGTACATATTGAAGATCCTGATTAGTTGCAAACTTGCACATGGACATCATTTTTTTTGCTTGACTTCTGTGTGGGCACATTCTTGTTGGAGAAGTCTCCTTTCAAGAGCCTTTGGAAATTGGAGCCTAGTGGGATGATCATTAAACTTATTCCACCCTAGGCTAGATCTAGGAATTAATTAATATTATATTGTAAATGTAGTTGATCTACTCTCCTATATAAATAGAGCTTCTTACTCATTTGAACTCATCGTCATATTTTGGGAACTATCTCTTTTTGGAGCCTAGGCCCGAATTGACATATCGTTATGGAGCAATTCTGAACTGTGAAGGATTTCTTCTCCACTTGTATGTGTGGTTCTTTGTTCTTATATTTGATGTTCCAAATGATATGTGGAGTAGCTAGACTTGCTAATTAGGGTCATAGAAGGGAAAAGTTTTCCCATTGGAAGGATTGTGAGTGAAGAATCTCACCCATTCCTTGTTGTTTTAAACATGAATATTGCATTGTTGCATTGAATATAGGCACTTCAAGATCTAGGAGAAATGTAAGAAACAAAAGGATGTTCTCTATTTAGTTGCTCCCTATCTCATTTTCAGGAGAGGAGTCATCTATATGGATAGACACCCTTTATTATTTTGCACTTCCCTACTATCCAGGTAAAGTCACAACTCTTTACTCAATACAAATTAATTGTTTCAATAATAAAAAATAGTGTTACAAAACTTGTCATCAGAAAAAAATTAATGCATATCATCCACTCAAATTGTCAAGAGACTTGAAAAAATCTACAGCTTGAAAATACGGGAAATTAAAAAAAATTGGGAGAAATTGATATTTTGCAATAGAATTTTACATAGATAGCATGTGCAAACTAATCAAAATAAAGTATAAGTGAGATAATAAAGGAGATCATTTCTCATAGTACATATCATATTTACTTTTAGTACAATAAATTAGGTCTAAAATGTGGCAATCCTAGTGCAAAAGTATTGGTCTAAGTGCTTCTCCCAAATCTTGTTATAGATGAGTATGTCATCCAAATACACAACTACAAAAGAATGAGTGAAGGTTGGAGAACGTCATTCATCAACTTGATGGATGTGGTTAATGCATTAGTAATCCTAAACAACGTTACAAACATTTGAAGCAACCACTTTTTTCTCTTTAAAGTTGTCATTCAAGTATCCTCTTGCTTGATTATCATTGAGTCACTTGATGATATCCAAATTTGAGTTCCAACTTTGAAGAATAATTTTATTCTTGTAGTTGGTCTAGCAAGTCATCAATACTTGGTAGAGAATATGGGTTCTCAATGTTGAACTTGTTGAATGCTATGAAATCAGCACACATTCAGGTTTTAATAAAGTATGTAAAATGGACTCCCACTAAAACAACTCTTATGAAAAGTACAATGTAGAAAATAAAGTATGAATCTAATCTAAATCCCAGGAATCCAACTCCAAAGATGGGGAGTCTGTCCGAGGGAGAGAGAGATGTGCCACGATAATGGATCTAGAATCTGTGAAACAAATGGTACAATCCTGTCATAGTCTGCTGGAACAATCTTTCCTAATATCCAAGGATGAATTGTGGAATCTCAACATACAAGTCTATCTATAGGAAGAACTGGAAGAGGAGAGAAATCGGTAAGTTGTTTTGCAAGAAGCACCAGTAAAGAAACCTAATTGACTTTGGAAAGTGGTGGAAAAATAAATTTTTCAAGAGGAAGAAGATTCTAAATGAGTATGTCTCCAAGAATATCAACAAGAACAAGTAATGCACCTCAAAGGTATGAGGAAAATTTCATGGCTTTTATGCTTTCTTTGGTTGATACTTTGCCTAAGTCTTTTGATGAAGCTTCACATTCTAAAGAACATGGAAAATCTATGCATGTTGAATATGACAGATGATGAAGGATCATGTATGGAACTTGGTGGAGTTTCCCAAGGGAAAGGTCATTTCTATATCATGTCACCGTCTTTAAATGAATCCTGAAACACAGAGAAAAATGGCGTGCATGCTAGAATAGAATTGACCATGTCATTTAGTTTCTATATTTACATGCCAATCATATAAAAAAGAATGATAACAATTAAACAACCACAATTAACCAAAACTCGTAAAGAAGACAATCAAAATTCAGCATATGACAATACATAGGTTAATAAATCCCTAGGCCATAAAGCATTGTAAATTGCAATCTAACTAAGAATGTAAAAAGTGAAGTGCAGTATATAGTTTAATATGACTTCTAATGAACAAGGCTATCGGGAAAAGAATGATATTTAGGAAACCAAGTAGAATCATGCTTGGTTAAATTTTATCCAAGGGTATCAAAAACATATCATAAAGAATATGCCATGTGTTCAGAAAAAAAGCAAATGGAAAATATTCAGTAAAAAAATTTGAGGACTCAAATCATAGAAGTTGTTACACAGATAATGACAATGTGTTATCTATTCAGCTCCAGTAAATCATGATGAAAAATATAAAGCATACGAGGATGGTCAACCTATGCATCAAGAAGCAAGTTGCATGGGAATCTTCACTCATGTTTCTCGTGCAAATGAGGAAAGAATGGACACCAATGCAGACAACGAATATGATTGTAGAAAGAGTGGTCAGGTGAAATTAAAGCTTGATTTCATTGCAAACCTAAGAAATATATATACATATTCAATAAAGGAGGAAGGAAATGACTGATATTGTGATTGGAGTAGGATAGGAGTCCAATCTTGTGTATGCAAGGAATGTATTCGCACACAGAGTGGTTAGGTGAAATTAAAGCTTGAGTATCACTACAAACCTAAGAAATATATACACATAATAAAGAAAGGAGAAAAGAAATGACTTATATTCTAGCTGGAGTAGGATAGGACTCCACTTGTGTATATGGAACTCTTGTCGAGACACTAAGGAACATCATTAGTTTATTGAAGGAAATGTAAGATTAGGTGAATCCCTCTTCCTAGTGAAGTTAATTTCTTAATCTCCATTTTGCAGATGAGTTGAAATCAATTGAATTATCCAGGAATATGGCGCAAGGAACTTTACACTTAATACTTTTTCTTAGGAGCGAAGAGCAATGGCCAGTAAATTAGTTAATACCTCGGTACCCCTATTGGAATAGAGATCCATCTAGCTAACTAGTCTAAATGTGATTTAGATAAGTATGACTAATCAAGATCTTTGATGGCATGGATAATTACAATTCTAAATGGAGTGGTTGGTCCTGCATTCTAGTTTTTTTCTCCTCCCAACTATAATAGATTACAAGAAACTAGATAAGAAACATGACATGTCCTAGAGGCTCCTGGTGTATGAATCCTGCATGTTAGGCACGTGACACACACTAGGACATGTGTTAGAAACACATTTGACATGTTTCCTAAAATAGGACTAGCATCAAATGCATCTGACACATGGAATTTTTGGTGTTTCCCCTCCGCCCCTCCTTCAGGTTCATCTTTCTGCTATTGCTCCATCTACTGCAAGTGGTGGTGCAACTACTAATTCTGCAAATAACACTACTATAGAAAGACAACAAACTCAAGAAAAAATATCATTTATGGATGTAACAAGAAAACAAAATCCTGGGGCAAAGCTTGTTGGGGTACTTCCCATAATGGATTAGTATTTTTGAAAGTGGTGAATGCTCTTGGAAAATACAAAGATGCACAATATATGGGTGAGTTATTCATTGAAGTTATTGAAGATGTAGGTGTTGATTCTTCTGTGCGGGCCATGACATTTGTGTAATTAGCAGGAAATGACCATCTTGTGACCAAACAAAGAAAAATGTGAACAAACTTCTGTACCTTAAAACCTAATGAACATTTGCGCGTGTAAAGGTCCTCTGGAGTGAAATCAGTCTGTAAAATAATTAAAACTAAAATGGTCACTTTAAAGCTTAGAAACATCTTAAAAATACAAGAAACCAAAATTAATCAAATACTTGTACTATTCTAGGACCCTTTGTAAAATTGGTATTGTTATTTAACAGGCCCTTCTATTAACAACCTAACATGTATGCATAAGCCTATAATAATCAACACAATAAAACAAATCATCTAGAAAAAACTATGCCCCTGGAAAAAATAAATGTTTCAATTTCAAAAACAGATTAAACTTACCTTCTGAAATGGCTCCTTGCCAAGCAATCGAAGCAATGTTGGAAGAGGGTTTATGGAACTGTCCTCTATTGATAAAGAAACAAACTTTGGTGGAAGCTTGGTTGAGATTTTCAAGATTGAATTGTTGACAACCTGTAGATTACACCCATACAAAAATATAAATATCTAGGATAAAAAAAACATATCAATGTATAACTCTGCATAACATGAACCAAATTTTAACCCCGTGGTGATATAAGATGGCTCAGCATTACCCACTACAACAACCCACAATTTGTTCAAGTAAAGTCTTCCCATAAGTAGTGAATAAGTAACCAAATATTCTAGTTATAACCCACTAAACACTGGATAAAAATGAAATCTCTTTAAACTTCCAACCAACCCACCAGGGAATCGATTCATAGAAAAAATGGAGCACAAACACTGCCTACTAAACCTCTAAAATTTGTAACCTCAGGACAACTTGCCAACTTATCCTGAGAGGATGTATATATAAGATAAATATTATTCATCCATCTATTTATTTATTCATTCACACAAGAAGCTTACCTCACTGTTAGTAGTATATTGTCCATCAAACTAAGGATTTCAGGTGCAGCTACACAACAGCCCTGTATCTTCACTTTCTTCGAATCAAATAATGGTATCAAGCATCGAGTTCACTCTACAAAAAGGCACCCTACCTACAATTTTAATCCAAAACAAAAAATATAAGAGCACAACCAATGATAACATTGTTGGAAAAGAACTTTTATTCAAAAAAATCTCTTCCAGTATGAAACAACTCTTTTTCTTGAGAGACTATAATACAAGAAATGCTAGTTTACAACTCTCTTAATAAAAATGATCTTGTCTCACCATATTGTTTTGTGGAGTACCTCATAATATCTGAACATGCAGTGAAAACTCTTCCCCCTCCCTAGTGCTTGTTAGTAGCACTGCAAGGTATGGGAAAGGAGAATGTGACAACATATCCTCGCTTAAGTCTCCTACCATTATAATTTGAAAACCCAATTACTTCAGTACAACTCACAAGAATTTCATAAGACTCATGGTTGCTTATTGTAGATAGAGAATAACTTTCCTTAGTTTTACTTTTTTCCCCTCCTACATCCATTGAGAAGAGCAAATACCACACTGTAAAATATACCATATATAGAAAATGAAATGAATACTCTAGTAGATAGAAACAAATAAAAATCAAGGATCCTTGAAGGTGAGATAAGTAAGATAAAACCTTTCATTATTTTTCTTTAAACAAATAATGATGATGGCCAAGTTTTTCCTAAAGTGGCCATTTATTTAACCAACAAACAAACAAATCATACCTATCTTGTCATTCAAACAAATATGCAGAGCAGCCTGGCCCAAAGCATAAACAAGAGATATAAGAGATGATGATTGTTTTTTTAACAAATTGGAGATCAGAATGGTAAGGAAGACCAATTACCATTACTCTTCTATTGATAGAGTTTGTCGATGTCACGACTTGGTAGTTATTGAGAGTCCATGGGTTCCCGATGAAAGGAGCTAGAATCATGAAGACTGAATAAGAGGAGAGAAGGTGTTGTGAGATTATGTTTGGCTTGGAAATCTTGAATCACCTCTTCTAAATGTGTGACCCTCTTTCATAAAATGTTTTTCCCTCACCTGATCGATAAATTGGCTCCCATCTCAAGGTTTGCTATCCCACACTAGCGACCTTCCTTCTTGGAAAGATGGTATTACCCTATCTTGTTGGTGTGACAATTGTCCCTCCTTCAAAGGTTGTTGGATCACCAAATGGATTATTGCATGAAGTTTCTCTCATGTAGTTCTGGTTGTGATCCGATCGAGTTCCTTTGAATCCAGTGTGCCGCATGGGAGCAATTTTTTACAAAATTTGGCACCCCCTGCTTTCAAAAAGATAAATAGGTAATTTTTACCAAATTTGACTTCTATCACTTCCCTTGTTATATATATGAAATCCTCGAGTTTTGGTTTTAAGAGGTCAAATATTGTATGCACTAAAGTGGATTGATGCCTCTCCATATTTAAGTTCAAAGTTGATGGTGATTATCATGAGATTCATGGTGATGATTGTAATGATAATGAGAACGATAATGATGACGATGACGATGAAAATGATGATAATAATAATGAGATTTGGTTTATTAGAGTCAATCCATCAACTTATATAGTGTAATACTAGTTTGGGAAGGCATAGAATGAAATTGTTCCCTTTGACTCGATGCTTTGTTCATTAAAACTCATTGTGAGAAATCATATAATCAAGTGTAGTGATGACGATGATGACAATGACAATGATGATAACTATGACAACATCGATAATCATAGAATGATGATGATGATAATCATAGTGGTGATGTTTAAGATGAGGAAGAGGAGGACCATGATCATGATCATGATCAGGACAAGGATTATGCACAGATGAGGATGATGACGATGATGATGACAACCATGAAGTAAACAATGAAAATAATCATCAAAACAATGATAGTGACAATGATGAAAATGGTTAATATATTGGTGGTTCCACATACATCCATTGTGAATATTGTGGTCCTCTTGACCAACACTATTTGATGCATGTGACATAATGGAACAAAGTAGAGAACCATGGGACATGAAGCAATCTAATCCATGCTAAGTTGAGAAAACATGAGTTATTTATAAAGGAAATTCAATATATGAAGATGGATTCAAAGTATATCCCAAGAATATCAAATCCATATCTAGTTGGTGAACTCTAAAGAATGCAAATAGTGTGAGGAGATTCCTAGGCTTGCAATGTTATTATGGAATATTCGTCAAGGGTTTCTATAATATTCAATATCATTTCTTATGGGGAAAATCATCTAATTTTACTATTATTGTGATAACTTTAGAAATAATGGAAACTATAATATTTAAAATCCTAAACTTCATCTGTTGATATGATTCAAAGTATAAAAACAAATGGACTAAATCCCAACTCTAATATCCTACTCAAATGCGCTCGAGAAGAAAGTCATTATATTTGCAAAAGTAATTCTGGTTGAAATATTTAGGCACATAGCACATGTAGGTGGATAAGGATTCCCTGCACATACATGGGAATTCCTGCACAGATGCGAGATTCCCTTCCCTATGCAATGACGTGAGTTATTATGCAAAGACCACGAGCCCCATTAACAAATATTTTATCCCAACAACATGGGTTTTGGTATCAAATGATGGATTAATGACCAAGCAACATCCATAATGTGACAAACCTAAAAGTGGACACCATATCCACCCGAAAGAACATGTTATGGACTAAAAATATGTACCTTTACCTTGGGCCATGAATTTGGGGGGGGAGGGTGGGGGGGCATTACATGGAAGGATCAACATTCAATTGAAGGAAAAGCTTTGAACAAATTGAGAAGATGAGCGTTAAATGTTAATTTTTTTAAAGATACCCACATGTTCCTTACCTTCTTTCAATCATCAAAATCTATAATTCTTGGTTAACATTGAACAATGACAACTATAGTTAAAAACATTTCTAATAGGAACATATAGATAATGAACTAGACATTATGAGAACATACAATAATACATATATAATTTTATTAAACCAGTGTAAATCAATATTATAATCATATCTACTAAGCACCTAGAGGGATCCAAAAGACAATTGAGATGCAACTTACAACAAATAATATACATCAAAATAACATAACAACTTAGCATAAGCTCATTTCTAAACCTTTCTAAATGCACTAAAATACTTAACCATACTTTTTTTGAAGTTGTTAAGAACATGTAATTTTATGCATAAAAATGGAAAATAAGAAACATTCCAAGTGGGCAAGCTTCATGTGCCATGTGGACTAGCAATGTATGGAAATTTGTACATAAAAATATGTGGAAAGGTCCTTCTAGCTCTAACACCTAAGGTTCTTTGCATGTTTTGGTGTTAACACCTATAAAGGATATGTCCTCTCACATATCATAAACCTAATCAAACTGGGCCTATACCTTGTCACAATCCTACCCACAGTTGGTCCAAGTGAATCAACACTGCATAAAGCATGGACCAAGAGTTATGTTTGCAAAATAGACAGATTGCATAAGATTAGGATGAAAAGATTAGGAAAAACACATTCCAACAAAATACCACTATCTAAGAGATCAGGATGAAAAGAATAACATTAAATTGGAATATGTTCCAACACAATAACGGGTTGCAAACATCTTCACTAAACACTTAATAAAAGATGTATTTGAATATCTCAGGAAAACATTAAGAGTAGTCTTTCTTCTAATCTAAATCTCTCAAGAAAAAAAATGCATCAGTTGGCATCAGTTCAGGGGGAGACAATGATCAAAGTCAGGGGGATTCATGCAACCCTTTTCCCTTGATGTCAAAGGGGGAGAAATGAAAGTAGTATTGCCATCAATGCCAAAGGGGGATGTTGTTGGCGATATGGAAATATAGGTTGGCATTGATGGAATTGGCATTGTCAATGGATTTGTGAGGATGATAATAAGTATTGATGGCATTGAAAGTACTGACTCTACTATATAATTATGACTAGAATAGGGGTACTAATGTTGTATTGAATGGGTTGGACAACCTGGATGCTCGAAGAAATGTGAATAGGCTTTGCTTTGCTGCAGTAGTTTCTCTAGTAGAAAGTGGACCTATTGGATATTTCAGACAGATTGACATGGATAAAATTGAAGTTAGCAATTGAAAACATGCAATTTCTATTTCGTAAATAGCACATTGGGAAATAATTCTTGAAATTCAAACCTGATATGAACATTGTTACATACCATTCCATTGGAAAGGATCCCGAGTTTGGTGTAGAATTTTTTAAGTTCTTTAATGCTGCATTACAATATGATTGCAGGGCTTCCAGATAAATATGTCAAAATTATGATTATGAATTATGTTAATATGTAGAGGAGAATTGGGGTAATGGTGGACATTTAAATTGTTTGAGAAATGAGTTGGGTACTACGTTGAAATTCCTTCCAAGCTTTTTGGAACTACTGACTGTGCTTCCAGAGGAGGCATATAACTACAAAATTACAGCTCGTCCAGAGAGATGTCATCAATTTTAGAAAAAACTGACGGATCAGTGGAGATTGCTTTTAATATTTTGAGTTCTTGCTTGGCTCTTGCATATTTTCATGAACATGTTTTAGATTTTGTTTTTTCATTATGGCTACGACTAGTCACTAGAATCCCATCTACCACTCTTGATGCTCTAAACTCAGACAAGCTTTTTGATGTAGTAGTGAATGTTGTTTGTGAAATGAAATGTTACACAATTTTAGTAAGTCGTGGTGGCATTGAAAAACAAATTCCTTTGATTTAGGTGCTTGTACCCCGTGTCATGAAACTCAGGCCACATTTCGTGTTTTCATTGAAGAGTTCCCAAATAAGGATATTATCGTGATGAAGGAATGAGTGATTGATGTAGGAAGCAGGGCAGTCAATGAAATGAATATCTGCAGCAAAATTTATCCAAGAGACTCAACAATCGTTCAATCTGGTAATCAACGATGCATATTGAGTTAGTGTTTGGGATTTGTCCCACATTGATAGAGAAGTTGATATGTTTAGTGCTTATAAATCCCATCCTTATCATTGTTAATCAACATGTAGTGTAAAGTGTATGTGGGGGCTCTAGATTCTTGGAATCCACAAGAAGATCACAAACCTGGAGCTCGGGATGACTTGTCAGGCCCCTACCCTTTTGGAAAAATTAACAACATTTGTCAATGATCTCGTTAGTTGGTCTATATTCAATTTGTTGAAAAATGACAACATTTGTCAATGATCTCGTCCATTGGTCTATATTCAATTTGTGAGAGGTATTTACAAATTATTAATGACTTTCCATCCACTCCTTCCTCTAAACATTGGAAAGTGATATGGACTAAGAATGGGTTGCTAAAGATAAATTCCTTCTACTAGGTGTGAAAATATCAAAAACCAAAATAGACAAGGGCCCTCTCACTATGCATTATTCCTCACAGAGGATGAGACTACAAAACCTATTTTTTCTAGAATGTGATTATGCTCAATCAATTTTGGATGATGCTACAAATGAAGTAGGGAAAATTAAAACAATTTCTTATGCTAGGTGCAATTTGTTCTTGCATTTGAAAAATTACTACCTAGGATCCTTGTATCTCAAACCTAACCTAACCATAACATGGATGGACCTTCCCAAATAAGTTTGTTGGAAAATTTGGCTAACATGAAACAAGATGATACTTAATGCAAAGGTCACTCATCCTAGTCAATATACAACCATCAAAGGTATTTTTTTTGTTTGAATCTCTTTCTTCTCATGAGATGCAAGTATTTGAACATTGATATATTATTGTCCTACATGAAATTTCTTGGATAATATATCTTGTATTTGAGATCCCCCTTTATTCCAAATATATCTTCTATAAACTATTAGAAATTAGCTTAGAGAGCATATTTACAAAAGTATGAATTTTGGGGCTTGTTAAACTATAACAATTTCTTTAAACTCTTCTTTGATGGAGCCTCTGAAGTCAATTCAAGGATCGAAGGAGTGTGGGGGAAGGGGGGTGGAGAGATCTGTATAGGCCCTGATAGACACATATGATAAAATTATTTCTGGAGACTCTAAATGACCACCAACAATCATGATGAAGACTATGACCTCTACATAGGATCATATATCTTAAAACATTAGAGGAAATTTCAATTTAAAATGGGCCTTCCAAAATTAATACAAATTCCATGTCATCATGTATTAACCAATCAAAATGGTTTGAAAATAAAAAACGGAGCACCTCTTAAATAATTTTTTAATATAAATTTGGGGATAGGTATCATAAAAAAAACTACTTTTTTTGTTTGTATTTTCGACATATCTCCCTGTATTTTTACTCAAATTTCGATCGGGAGAGATCGTTGGATGTGGAATTAAATTCTGCATCCAACGAGTACCCACTCATCATACTTTTGATGGGCCCCACTACCCCAAAAACAAAAAATACCTTAAAAAATGTGATGTTGACATCATCATCATGTTTTTCAGGTATTTCTTGTTTTGGGGTAGCGGGGCCCGTCAAAAGTATTTTAAGTGGGTGCTCATTGGATGCAGAATTTAATTCCACATCCAACTATCTCTCCTAATCGAAATTTGAGTAAAAACACAGGGAGGTATCTCAAAAATACGAACAAAAAAGTAGTTTTTTATTTTCTTCCTCCAAAATTAATAAATATTATTTTAACTATTATTTTATTCATTTTCCTTAGGAGGCCCATTTTGAGTTGAAATTTCCTCTAATGTCACATCGAATTGAAAATGTAGTGTTGATGTAGTAGCTGTGTGAGGAATCCCCACCAAGTAGGCCTCAAAAAATATAATAATAAAGAATGATTATTGTGCATAAAATACAAGTTGGCCAAGATTAAGTGTGCAAGTTGGCCCTAGATTAAATCAAAAAATTAAACATAGATTCAACTATAAATAAGAAGGAACCTCTCTCATTTTCACCTAGGAAAGTTCACTCCACTCAAGGAAGAAGTTCACTACAATCTACAAGAAGTATTTTATGGGGTTCACTATATGTGGAGGATTTTCTCCTTTGTTGTTGGGGTTGATATTCTGATATATGTGATTACTATGTATCTGTATGTATATTCATGTACTTTGAACTGAGATCTCTATTAGAAGGTTTCTAGGTTTTCTCCCTTGTGTTTTCCCAGGTAAAAATATTATGTCTATTTTTTATGTGTTTGGTTGTTCTTTTAGTGATCATAATATATGTTTTGTCACATATAATATTGGTATTATAATTCTATTTTTAAAAACTATCATTGTCTCATAAGAGTTATAAAAGAGAACATTGCAAAAAACTAGGGCTCCATACTTCAGAGCTTTACAACGTTAATTTTATCTTGAAAACTGCATAGTGGAATTCTCCCTAGGAGGGTCAACCTTCTATGGAGGAATATTATGGATAGATGATAGTTCAACTTTTGACATATTTCTATTGGGGTCAATATATAGGGTTTCTTGATTCAATCCATTCTATCCACTTATTTGGTCCAATCTTAACATTGATCTCTAGCTCGCCTTGGTGTGACACATCTTTATGTGGAAGCAAATCCTCATTTCAATAAATTTCAGTTTTGACCTAAATTCTTTCGGTATCAGAAATTAGGGCTTCCATTTTGTTACTACTCTATCCATAGGTCTAGGATAAAACAAGGTCTATTCAACTCGCCCTAGGAGGTCTCATTTATCTATGGAATCAGATTTGCGAGAATGTAAACTTCAATTTTGACCCTCTCTTGCCAATGTTTCTAGGTCATTCTTTAGATCTCAATGTTCGAGTAAAGATGAATAATGTGAAGGTGGAAGATAAAATTGACGGGGATTCTAAATTAAACTCATGGAAGTCTATGATACTCATTATCCTAGAGGAGAATGGTCTTCTAAATTTTGTAAATGAAAAGTTACCATAACCTGAAGAAGAAATAGAGAAGACTAAATTGAGGAAGAATGATGTGAAGGAAACAAGGATCCTAATAGATGCAGTAAAATACCATTGGAGAATCGATTGAAGATAGAGAACTTATCATTATGACTCTTAATGGTTTCCCCTCCTCCTGGGAACCATTCATTAAGAGTAATAGTGGATGATCCAAATTTTCCAATAAGGGAAAAGGTAAGAGAAAAAAGTTTCATGGAAGAAAAGACAAAGGTGAAATATAAAGTCCCAATCCAAAACAAAAGAAGAATAAGTATGTTTCTCATATTCAGTGATTTAGATGTAATAATTGTGGTCACTATGCCAAAAAGTGTCGAGGATCAAAAAAGAAAAGACACCACGCCTCAACTTCTGATATCGATGCATATACTAGTCCACACAAGAAAGTCAAGGTATTATGATTTCAAAGAAAGTACAGAGGATCGTCGAAAGGATTTCTTCTTCTAGTACTCTCGATGTAAGCACCAGTGATGAATTTATCAATATGATGTGATTTTTCTTAGTAATGTGTGAAGATCAAGATTGCAGTTTCTTTAATGGGATTTTGGCAAGAGAGAATATGAAGGTCACGGGACTGCTGTGATTTTTGCAAGGATGCAGAGATCAAGATGGATCCCACAAAACAACAAAAGATAAGTATTTGGATTTGGGTTATCATTTGTCATTATGTCTCTTGTAGATCATATCTGTATGTTTTGAACATATTTTCATAATAGTTGTATATATATATTTTTTCCATAATTTGTTCCTTATGTATTTCATATTATGTAGATAAATGGGTAAGTGGAGGATATAGTGCTTCATAACATTCCATGATCCCCTGATGGAGCTATTCTAAGATGAAACCTCTTCTCTAACATGTTGAGAGTTGTGCACTCTCTCGATAGTTTGTTCTGGTGGAGATTGAAGGAATATGGATAGTTACCAATTGTGTTTGGAATATGGATGGATGTTGTGCTAAATAATTAGCAAAGATGCTTACATAAATGTGTGAACTATTGTCATTGCATTGAGATGTCAATATATGATTTGATTGAATTTCATGATTCTACAATATTGCTAACTATCTCATTGGATTTGACTTGTAGGGAAATACCATATTCTATGGCCTACAAAGGAAGGATAATGATACTTTTTCTAGAGAACAAGTGATGGACATATAGATCTCATTGATATTCAGTGTTCGAGAGAGAGAAGGGTGCTCAAAATACGAAATCTTCTAGAATCATGGATTCCGTGACAAAGTGAGAAACATTAATATTAAATAGACGTGGATATAGTACATTCAGTCATATGTGGGCACATGACCCAAAGGTCCATAGGATCTCATATGGAAATCGATGGTTGGGAGGAGGCCCCAATGAATGATGATCTCTTTGCTATAATTGTTCATTCTATAGATGATCATGAGAAGCAGTTGGAATCTAGATTGAGTCATGAAAGAATCTAGAAGTGGTTGGAGCCTTTTAGTCCCGAAGGACATGATCAACTACTCAATTTACTTCTAAGGATATAGTGAGAATTATTGACAGGTGTAGAGGAAGTTATCCTTGAGTCCAAGATGAGGATCTTGGATGATTATACCATGCATTGGTATTAGAGGTGTGGATGATACCTAATGAGATATTCATCCTTTAAGGGAATAACACAGTTGAGATCTTGAGCATATATAACATGTTGGAATGTGAGTACATGTCTACACTGATGGTAACAAATATAGGTAATTTTTTTTATTCATATTTGGTGGATTGCACTGTATAGGAAGTTGAGAGGATCTTTGATGTACGTAGTCGTCAGAAGGATAGATACTTGCAGTACAGAGATGTGCTTATTTTCTCTGTGACAATTGGTGTTTAGATTGGAACCTAAAATGACACGTCATATAGGCTGATTGACTAGCCTGTAGGATGATCTACAAGGATATTATGATTGTCATATGTAGAGGGAGAAAGGTTCTCTAGCACAGAGGGAGATGTGATGAGCTTGAAGATGGATGTATGCAGCATCATGCATAAATTCTCCTAGTATTAGGCACATGACTTGGCTAAGGGTAGATGAATCAGAATGGGGTAGTGAATTATCCCAAATAATATGTGAAAGAGTGGGGAGAATAGTCCCTAGATGACGAAAAATGAGACCGTACCTTCTCCAGGTAACGTTGTGATGGAGTGGGAATATTAGTCCCATGTTGACTCCATCATTGAGAGGGAAGGATGACTTTATAGTGACATTCTCTCAGATATTTTGTGACCGAGTGGGGAGATATCTTAGACACACTATGGAGGGGTGGAGAGACCACTACATTGTCTCATACACTCTATGATTTTGTGGGGAGATCTCTCAGCGACCCTGTGAAGGGGTGTAGAGGCCATTGCATTCTCCCAAACACTCTATGATGAAGTGAGGATATCTCTAGAACACCCTTTGAAGGGGTGGATGGGACAAAACATTCTCTCAAACACTCTATGATAGAGTGGGGATATCTCCTAGACAACTTGTGAAGGGGTGGAGAGTCCACTACATACTCCCAAACACTCTGTGATAGAGTGGGGTATTTCTTGGACATCCTGTGAAGGGATGGAGAACACAACACATGCTGTTGGAAACTCAATGAATGAGTGGAGAGATATATTGTACATCATGTGATGGGATGGAGAAATTTATTTCATTCTCCTAGACACTCTTAGACAAAGTGGGGAGATCTTTGAGACACCCTGTGATGGGGTGGAGAGGCTGGTGCATACTAGTGCATACTTGCGGATATTACATGTAGGCTCTCCCATGAAAAGGATTGAGCTAGTGTATGTGGACCCACCAATGTACTGGGTTGAGTTGTTTACTCTTTGATAGAATAAGTTGAGTTGTTACATGTAGGTTCCTCAATGGATAGGGTTGAGTTGGTGCATATTGACTCCCTGATGGACTAGGTTGAGTTGTTGACACTTCTCGATGGACTGAGATTGTGTTGGAAAAACTTGCTTATCATATAGAGATGTTAGAGACAATTTTGATTTATAAATGATATCCATACGTGTTCTAGTATGATGATTCTTCCCTGGCTAAGAGGTAGTGTTGATGTAGTAGTTGTGTGAGGAATTATCACCAAGTCAGCCTTAGAAAATATAATAATAAACAATGATTATTATGCATAAAAGAAACATTAGAGGAAATTTCAACTCAAAATGGGCCTCCTAAGGAAAATTAATAGAATAATAAAATAATATTTATTAATTTTTGAGAAAGAAAAGAAAAAACTACTTTTTTGTTCGTATTTTCAACATATCTCCTTGTGTTTTTACTCAAATTTCGATTGGGAGAGCTCTTTGGATGTGGAATCAAATTCCACATCCAACGAGTACCCACTTGGAATACTTTTGATGGTTTCCTCTACCCCAAAAACAAGAAATATATGAAAAAATGTGATGATGTTCTGCATCCAACGAGTACCCACTCGGCATACTTTTGACGGGACCCTCTACCCCAAAAACAAGAAATACCTGAAAAACGTGATGATGGCATCACAAGGTTGTGTGTTGTATGTTTTACTAAAATACTATGTATTTGGATGCATGTTTTACTTTGAACTAAGATCTCTATCACAAGCTTGTTGTGTTTTATTCCTTGTGGTTTCCAAGGTCAAAATATTGTGTCTATTATTTCTATGCTTGGTTGTTCTTTTAGTGATCCTAGTATATATTAGACTACATATAATATTTGAATTATAATGATACCTTTAAAAAATACCAAGTAAACCTTTAACCCTTCCAACCCCCCCCCAAAAAAGTCCAGTTGAACCTTTTTTCTTAGAGGGGGGGGGTCCTTCCAAAATCTCCCCCAAAAGTCCCGTTGGAATTTTTTTTGGGGGGGAGGAGATTTCAAACCACACCCCCCCCCGCCTCAAATTTCAAGTCATGTTGAAATTTTGGGGGAAGTCTTTCTAACCGCCCCCGCCTTGCCCTCCCCCCCCCCAAAAAAAAAGTCAAATTCTTAGGACTTTTGAGGGGGTTTTTTAAGGAATTCCCTCAAATACCTGAGTAGGGTACCAAAGGTCATATGGTACCTTTTATAGGGATCATAGACTTGTTTTGTGAGATGATATTACATGGGTGAGATGTAATCTTTAATGATGTTTCCCATGGTGGATGAAGAACCAAACAGGTGTTTGTTAGATCAGTCTTCCTCGAGAAAGGGTTTTTTTGGAAGACGAGAAGGAAGTGAGACATCCAGAAGGTCTACAACATGTATATCAACTATATTTTAAATCAATAGCTCCAAGGGAAGAGTTTAAAATTAATTACAGTTTGAATTGAATAGATACAAACGTGATCACTATGGGAGTGGCACATATAACAATTTACCCAACCTTTAATTATTGAATATAATATCTTATGTATTTTTTGGTAGTATATTGTTCTAATTTCGTTAAAAATTTCTATATTTAATAAACAACATAGAGATTGAGGCATCTCCCTAGCAGCTGATCATAGGAGTACAACATCCTCGAGGAAGTAGGTATACATCATTGTAATTGTACGAATATAATATCAAAAAAATCTTAGTTTTTTTTAATGTTTTTTCATTAGTATAATCATTCCATTTCGAGAATGGTATCTATGTTTTTGTTGCAAGGTGTTGATTGGGGTAGCTCCCTACCACTAGTAGATCAGACAACACCTACCTCGAGGAAACAAGTATACCTCATGCTATTTTACTACTATAATATACGCAATATGTTTTTTATTATTTATTTTCATCACTATATTGGTTTCATTTATATAATGATCAATTATGTATTTTTCATCACAAACAATTGATCGAGGCATCTCGCCAACAGTTGATTAGAGGAGTAGAACATCCTCGAGCTGGCACGCAATCCTCAATGTAATTTTACTACTTTAATATGTGCAATATGAGAAATTATTATTTATTGTTCATGAGTATATTGGGTTCATTTCAATATTGAATTATGTAGTTTTCATCATAGGAAAGTGTTGAGGTTTTTTCGTGAGTACGCTCCTTTATTTTTGATAATTTTGTATACAATAAATTGTTGTAGGGAAGTGATCATGGAAACTCCCCAACCATTTATCAAATGAGTACATGCTCCTCAAGTAAATAGGTATACCTATTTCTAATTGCACAAATATAATATGACCAATATGTTTTTTATGTTAGTTATTTTTCTTGTGTATATTTCTTTCATTATGAAAATGTTTTCAACAATTTTGTTGTAGAGTGATGATCATGGAAAGGCCCTAGATGTGGAGCAGAAGACACTATCCTCAAGGCAGGAGGTATACGTAATTGTAATTTTTGAAATCGAACATGAGGAATATGTTATTTTATTATGTTTTTTTCCTCAGTATATTGCCTTTATTTTAGTAATGTTTTTATAATTTTGTTGAAGGCTACTGATTCAACATTAGATCTAGCATCAGATAAATCAATTCATATGGTGTGGATGAGATCATGTAGGAGGATGACATTGTATATTCTCTAGACCCAAATAAAATGATAGAGAATACCTTCAAAAAATTAATGAGGATAGCTTTCGTCTGCTATTCATTTAACCACAGACAAACAAGATTAAATCAAAGGTTGATGTTTTGGAGAAGAGATCTAAGGCCTTGAAAGTAAGTTATAGGATATTGAATAAGAAGATAAATTCATTTATGATTTTATAATGTGTATGTGTATATGATCTTGAAATAACAATTTGTTTGTATGTACAATATTTTTTGCACCCACACACTAATGGTGACGATCACGTTGGTATTAGTGATGTTTGTGGAGAGTTCTCACATGAGCATATGAATCCACATGCATCACATGTGTCATTGTTGTCAACTGAATAGCCGAAAACACACTCTGTGACACCCCTGATGCTAGATGTGAGCGCACCCTCTAGTGGCTAGTGCACACCAAATGGTACAAAATAAGGAGTCGATGCAGAGATGAGCAATGATAATTCTCAAGTAGCATTTCTTGAGTCTTCCAATGTTACTATCATGGGTACACTAGAGACAACATTTTTGGTGGAAAAAATATTGTTCCCATAAAGATAGAGAAGATCCCAGGTATTTATACATTATTTAACTTATTGTTTATAATTTTATTGTAATATTATAAAGAAAACATTGTTTTACAACTAATGATGGTATGATCGTCTTGCAGGAAATGATGTTTTCTATAAACATCTAAATGATCTCTCATTGGAGATATTTTGGCCCACCATCCACACAAGGTGGTATAAACAAACAAAAAAATTAAAATATTAGCTCATTAATCGCTTGGTTGGTATGTTCGGCAGCGAGACCTTCAACAGAGAGGAGGTAGGCTTATTTTTTATAATAAATTATATCCACATTTTTGTATATAAATTTAATATTTTTTTCTAGTACATGCATTGAGTATGGAAAATTGAGAGTGATGTGAGTGGGGGGGAGGGTCCAAAAGATATTATTCCTTCATGTGGCTATCTTTGTTCAGTACATAATAATTTATTGTATTTGTTTAATCTTGGAGAAAACCTCCCTCAATCAAACAGATTAACATCAAAATCAATAATGACTTTGTTTCTGCTCCGTAATGAGGGATGTTTTCTCCAATATTAGAAGGATCCAATAATTCTTTCTTGAAACCAAGGGGGGCTTATTCATGAGTGTTATTTTGTTCTATACAATTTTTAGTTTTTTCTCATCGAGTAAATCCATGTTTGAATCCAGGATGGTGAGGGGCTCGTCTAAAAAGAAGGCTTAAAAAGTGATGGGAAGAATTATAGAGATATGTTGGTGTTTTTATAAAAATGCATCTTAGACTATTAAATAATTGTACAAATATGGCTTCTATTGATTTTGTATATATTTATGGAGGTTGAATGACTTGGCACTACAGGTACTTATAGACAAACTTAACAATGGATGATATGTGATAAGGGAAGGTATATTGTTTCCAATTTCATTCCATAGTATGTTCATATTATGTATTTCATGCCATATTGTATTCATGTTATGTATTTCATCGCACATAATGTTCACATTACTTTGAATTTCACAACTCATGTACACTTCCAAACCCATGAAAGTAGAAGCGCTTTTCCCCAAAATCAAATATGTAGTAGACATAGACTGTATGAAACTATTTTACAACGGTAGTCATCCAAAATGTATCAATTCTTATTTCTTGAAAACCTAAAAGATGCTAGAAAATATTTTATTGTTTATGGTTATGTTAGATTGTCAATTTTAAATTCTTGAAATGCAACAAAAATGTAATACGTAACATGGTATATTTAATATTTTCATAAAGTTCACTCACATTGTTTTGAATTCTTTGATCCTATATACTTATTTGATTACTGTCCATGTATGTTACACCAAAATCTCGCCCACGTTCGTTGATCCTTGTTTTTAACCTAGCCTTGTGACCTAAAAAATATAGGGTTTAACTTATCTACCATCCTTGAAGTGAGGTTAAGTACTTGATTGTTTTCCTGAGCATTATATTTTGTGAAAAAATAGTACAATTTTAAATTCTAGAATAAAGACTTGATCTTTTAAAAAACCCCACGAAAAGAGGGAAACTTGTGTTTCTTCCTTCCATCATAGGAAAATGATGGGAAAAGAAAGTATTCCGTCCATGGACTAAATTGTGGGACAAGAGCACAACTAAATATCCATCTTGGCATGCAATTAATTGGTCTCGTAGACTTCAACCATTGATTGGACCACTTTTACAACAATATGTCAAATAATTGATCTAGATGATTGTTTGTTGAAGGTTGAGGCTAAACTTGGATGTCCATGGACACATTTGGAAGAATTAGAAATGGTATTATTGGAATCCATTTATGGACATCGAATGAAATAGCTCTATGATAAGATCTTGTCAACTTATTCAAAGGCAAGTAATCTTAATAAGAACTGGAATGCTCAAGATCATAGAACATGATGACTCATGAGGTTTGAAGATATTTCAAGTCCCATTATTATATTTTTACTAAGTACTTGCCTATTTTTTTTCATAACAATTTAGCAATAATCTTGAAGTTCCATACTTATATTAGTATTTAGTACTTAGGTGGATGGTTCTTAAGAAAAATAGCAATAATTTGGAAGTCCCATACCTATATTACTACCTAGTACTTGTGTGGATTGTTCTTCATAGTTCATAATAGTTTAGCAGTAAGGTTCAATTACAAAATACAAGCAGAGTGGTTTCCCAAAAAAATTAAACAATGAAGCAAGTAATGTGGAGTCGTGAAATTTCTAAAACATTTTGAGCCCACGTTTCTTCTGAGTACAATGTTCTCTTTGTCTTACATTTGAAAGGTGAAGTGTTTGGAAACAAAAGTTTGATTTGGAAATCACATGGGAGTATGGGACACGATCCATCCAATGGGAATTTATTTTTTATCGAACGATGTTCTTAAGCAAATTATCATGAGATGAACACTCCATTCATCTTGAAAGAATATTATAGATTCAAATTGGATTTGGTTATCTGAATGTCAATCGAGATTGACATTTATTAGAAAGATGTAGATGGTCTTCAAGCTTGAACAAAAATACACATTTTGTAGAAAGAGAAGATCACATAAATCATATTTAAAAGGTTTTTAGAAATAATAAAAGTTCATCTCCTGAAGTGATTAGAAAGAAATTAAGACTTCCAGTATTGAATTTAACCTGTATTGTAGGCATAATATACCTTGGGTTATTGATACATCTTTGCTTCTAGAAAACATGGCTATACCCTTTACTCAAGGCCATAGTTGCAATGAAAAAAATGTTCTATTAAGGTACTTGGACTGCACTTTAGTGTAGCCACAATCAATTTCAAACACAACTTGAAAATGAATTGTTTAGAAATTTGCGAAAAATGAATTATAATGAAGAAATTGATAGATATACCAAATAATTTAGATGGTTTGGAATATCTATCAATATATTTTGACCCGTGCAATAATTTTCCACTAAAATTTCTATGTCGAGGTCATATTTTAATCCTTTCCCTGTAGAATTTCCAGAAAATGTTGTCACCAAGGAAAATAATCTATACAAGCATCACATAATTAAAAACATACATCAGGTCTCTATTTAATGATCATTAATAGTTTTCTTACAGCAACACCATATAAAGATATAATTTCTAACACTAGAAACATCCCTAAGTGTGTCAGGCTTGATACCAAAGGAAATATATGTAGACTAGTTTTCTAAAAACGCTTTCTATTGAAGTTGGAATTAGTTTCTCTTGTAGAATCCATTTCTTGTTTTCATGGCTTTGTTACCTTTTTGTTTCAAATCCTATTCTCATGAAAAAATTTCTTTATAATTTTTTTTTAAAACACTGAGACTCGTCGCATTTTTTGTGTATCCTTTTTTTAGTAGTGCGTCGAATTTCTGACAACATACTTGTTGGTTAAGTGATAGTATTGAGGGATTATGTTGTCATTTTACCGACTTCTTAATCCATACAAACTATTGGTTAACTAACACTTGTGTCATTGGTTAACCAACATCGTGGCTAGATTAAGAAGACGATTAACTGAGAGTTTGGGTGGACTAAGGGTTGATTAGCGTACACTTTTACTGTCACATTTCCGCGACAATCCTAAAAAATAAAGTCAGTTAATCGATGATATATGTGTCATATATTCGATAGAATATCGTTGAATTTACATGTCAGTCATGCGACTAAATTTTGTTGTACTATTAGGGTCATCGAATATTTCGATGCTATTTTACCGACATTTAAAAATAGTCCACCTTGTCAGATGTTAGATGGAGTCTTATTGAAATTCAAAAAAATATGTCGTTGGATTTTGGGTTCAAATTTAGTTTTGGATGCTATTAAAGGATGTGGCTAAGAATAGTTTGGATGGTTCCCTTGTGGTTCTTAGCTCTTCCAAGCTTCTTAATTGGCTCAAATGTTTCTTAATTTGGGTTTCTGAGTGTCGGTCCTCCTTAGGGATAATGTTTACTTATGGGTTTGTATTGGTTTTTTATGCTTGGGTTCTCCTTAAGGTTAATGCTTGTTTGTGGATTTGTTTCCTAGTTTTCTACCATTGTGATGGAGGAGACACAATTTGCATGTAAAAATAATAATTTTATTTAAATTAGGATTCATTTACAATTGAATTTTAGTTTATTAAATCACAAAACAAACAAAGAAAAATGACAAAATGTGAAGAAATTTACTTGGAACGATGGTTTGGATGTTTTTTTGGTGGTTTATGCGCACGCATGTTTTGTATTGTTGTCATGGAAGTCATTGATGCCATGGAAAAGGGAAACAATGGTGAAGAAATGGGTTGTGGCTTGTTTTTTTAATACACAGAGGAGCGTACACACGTTATTAACATGTGCATGCTTTAAGAACATACATGCATTAATAATGTGTGTGTGTCCACCTAAAGAACACACAGACATTAATAATGTGTGCACACTTTAAGAACACACGCATGTTCCTTTATCCATGTGGCTTCTTTTGTGGAGGTTCAACAATTGACAAACCAAAAACGTGTGCACATTTTTAATACCATGTGCACATTGTTCAATTTTAGCGCTCGTACACATTCGTTGTAATGAAAGTGGGTATCATCTTGATGCAAAGCCCCTATCTTTTTTCAAAATAAACACACTACTGGGTGAATCCACGGACATGGGTAACACTTTTTGGCAAGCGCATCTTGCCAAAAACAAAAAAACGTACCTCGGTCGAGGGCTTTATAAACCCTCGACCGAGGTATTAAAACCTTGATCGAGGTTTTATAAATCCCTCGACCGAGGTATGTACCTCGGTCGAGGTACATAGCTCGACCGAGGTCCATACCTCGGTCAAGGTATCTTTTTTTTAAAAAATTATAAAATGGGGCCGCGGAGGCCCCATTTGTCATTTTCAATCGCTCGACCGAGGGACAGAGCTCGACCGAGGGACAGAGAACTCGACCGAGGTACAACGACCATCGTGCCAAAGCAACCCATCCTCGTCACAATGTCATAGCAAAGAGGTAACCATTTAAATTGTTTTTCAATTTAAATGGAATTAAAAAAAAAATTATAAATTTATAAAATTTGATAAATGTATATTTTTATAATTTTGTTTTCAAATTTAATAAATGTATGTTTTTATAGTTTTGTTTTCAAATTTAGTAAATTTATATTTTTATAATTTTCATGTTTAAAATGTGTATCGGCAAGCAGAAATGCTGCCGGATTTTTGAAAATTTGTAGTTAAATTGAATTTTTTTATTAATTTGTTATATATATATATATAAATTATGTCAACCGGTAGGGTTTATGCTACCGGTTTATTTTTGAAATGTGTCTCGGGCAAGCCGAAATGCTGCCCAATTTTTTTCAATCCTCCGTGAATTCATGGATGATTGAAAAAAATCCATAAAACACCAACTAAACAAACCTATATAAACCATAGAGACAATTAATCAACTGTAGGCCCGATACAAATAATAAATTTTTTATAAAAAATTATTTGAAATTGGTTTTTAAGAGCATGTGCATGATACGTGATACATGATTCATAGAGGAACGGGTCTTAGGGCCTTTGTCTCTAGCATTTGGTCATAAAGAATGGCCTAGACCACAAGGCCTACCCTTTGTATAGACGATATAAAACTTGGAGTTATATCCTTATTGGACGTATTGAGCAATAGGTGTGGTTCTCTATGTTGTAGACATGATCACCGAAGGAAATAGTTGCCTTTGGCCCTACA
>LPNX011046661.1:2883-73289 GCA_001517045.1 Pseudotsuga menziesii
ATAGCCATGAAGCCAACATAATATTCTACAATTTGTTTTTTTACTGCAAGTCAAAATTCACATGGCATATATGCGTTTTGAGGGCTTCTATTTAGCACATGAGTAAAAAATCAGGTTTTCATCGCCAAATTTGGCCAAAAAGTGTTACCCATCTTCATGGAATCACCCGTAACCAATCCAGGATCTCCTCCTGCTACAGGACGTACAAAGGTACGTGGGTGCCCTACTAGGCGGACTGGTCCAATATCTGCATTTTGACACATGAGTAGGGTTAGACTTGTGCATATGTATATATCCTATCATTAGAAAATCCATAAAAAATTGATAATGATAAAAAATAAAAATGACTTACCCATCTCTCCCCATGCTCCTCCTGGAGGGAGGACTAGGTCTGGATCACCTCGGAAGTCTAATCCGGCATATGGGAACTACTCAAATGCTGGCACCTGCCATTCCCACCTTGAATAGAAATCGTCGTCATACATACTTTGTACCACATCTCCTCCTCCTTGACGGAGGAAGATATCTCCCCACCTGTTTAGTCTCGGCTGGCGGGGATGCTGGACCTGTAATGGCACCGCAGGGCTCATAGCTGGCACCCTCTCAAAGAAGAACGCCACCAATATACTAGCATAGCTAAATTTCTTCCGTCTCCCCCTCCTACAGTCAGATAATTGCCTCCTCATGATGGGGGCAATCCCTGTACACCAATCAAAGAGTGTGCCTCTCAAACAGTCCACCGCCACTCTCATCTGAGTCCTGGTGGCGTGATGTAGTCCTGCTGATCCTGAAAGTCTAACTATGGTACTGGCCAATACCTGCAGCGTAAAGTCCTATATGTCTGCGATGAGAATACTGCTGCCCTTCTTTTGAGTACCTGGCCTGCAGAATATGTCAATATAGTTCTAGACACTCAAGGGGTCACCACCCCTGCCAGTGCCCTCCAGGTTCACCGGTGCTCCCCGATGTGATAATCCGGTAATAAAATAGATGTCCTCTGTGGTAAACTCCAAAGCCTCACCTTGGATGTTGAACATCCCCAGGTCATGGTCCCAATAACTGACCAAGAACTCTAATATGCGGACATTGGCCCGCATGGGTGATGTGCAGAAAAACTTCAATAGCCCACTATTCCGCAATGCTTGGATAGTAGGCGGGATTTGGAGAGCCGCTTGCTCCATCATCTCGTGTTCCCGCTCCCTCCACTCCAGCACCATATTTTCCTGACAAAAAACACATAGTGTGATTCAGTAATTCATCACAAAAATCTAAAAATTTTGAACATTTTCAAAGCTTTTATCCTTAGCGCAGTATGCGCGACTGTCCATTGGGACATGTCGCGAGCCATGCGCGACCTCCCTATACAGCAACTCACGCATCAAATGCGTATGCGCGGCTTTTCTATGAGGCAACCCACGCATATATTTTACCATTTTTATATTGATGAATTAAATTGAATTGACCATGAATTCTAAAATTTGTTTGGATGAAATTAAAGAGCACAGGGTGTAGATTTACCTAACACTGACGGATCTGAATTCCACTGGTCCAATTGTCCACAACGAGCAATCAAAGATAGAGGGTAAAATGTTCCTTTTTGGTCCAAAAAGTACAATGGTGAGAAATGTTTTGTTTTTCAAACTATTTATAGAAAAATTATTTCGTAAAGTGGGTTTTATTACTTTAGATAAATACTTGGCGTGATCCAGGTCGAGATCCATTGAAAGAGGGAGTGATGTGTCCTAGCATAGCTATAAAGAAATTTTGTCTGAGCGTAAGATAAGTTCGTAGGTTGCTCAGACGTAATCATTCTTGTAGGTTATCCTTGGATGTAACATCCTGGAGAATCTCTCAGGTTATCCCTGGATGTAATCAGTCCTGATACTTGAACCATATTATCTCACATGGGAAATGAGATGGGTTATCCGAATGTAAATAATGAGCCCTCGCATGTTACGCAGGTTATTTGGATGTAATATGTCCTATGGGTTTCCTGAGTATAAATACTGAGCCTTTCCATGGTACATAGGTTACTGGGATGTAATATGTCCTGAATTTTATCTGAATAGAAAAGATCTTGGACGCAGGTTGTTCAGATGTAATTCCTTGAGGTTGACTAGAAGAATGTAAAAAGGTCCTAGTGTAGCAGGTTATTGGGTCGTAATTAGTCCTACCATATCGATGAGATATATGAAGTTCCCATGATGAGATGATAATGTCATAAAGCACAAGAGGTGCACCTAGGCATTTCTTTTAATAAAACGTGGGTCGACCATAAATGCTTTGGTTGTTTGTTGTTTTGTCTTGTGCAGGACAAAAGAAATGATCTAGATATGACGAGATGAAGGTAGAAGACATAGGATATTGTTGTGGCAGTGTGAATAATATCCTAGATATATTCTATGAGAAGGCTTGTTCAAGATGTGATGAAGACCTGGTAGAGGGCTAGGCCTACATCCAGCATGAAAAAGCGTTGGCACTATAGAAACTTCTGATGACAGATAGTATGATATGATGATAAAAATATAAGAAGACAATGGAAGTAGCTCTGATTAAGACTCTATGACTCTGTGATGATGACGATGCGATGAGGACATGACCATATGTGTTGATGACTATGTAGAAAGAATACATTCCTAGTTAAGAGACAGTGTAGATATATTTGTAACTTTGGAAGATATTTTGATGCATATTATCATTGTATGTTGTTGTACCTTCATTGGGGATGTTTTTTACCCCTTTACGGGATGTCTAAATTGTGTCTAGACCTTGAGGTACAACCTCCATTGTAATTCGGAGAAATAGTCCCTAGTGTAACATCATGTAATATGTAATTGTGGTGTCTCTAGGAGAAGTGGGCCCCATGTGAGATGACATGTAGGCTCGAATGTTATATTTGGTCAGTGAATTGAAAAAGTATAAATAGGGAGGCACTCCCCCTCATTTATACACACAACTCAGACACTCTCTAAGGCACATGAGAGAGAAAGACTGTAAGAGGAATAATGAAAGATAGTTGTTGAACATTTCTTATTGCTACTTTGGATCATCTTACTTATGCATCTTGTTGTACTTGTTATTATTTTAGATAAAGATCCTAGATAATATAATCAGATCTTAAGAAAAACTAACAAAGTCTCGTGGATGAGGGATTTCCAAAGTTGACCTCATAATGCAAGAATTGTGTTATCGCTTACTTAGTGAAACCCTAGTTTTTTATATCATCATACAAATTGGTCATTATTCCATGGAAGAATAGGAAGGTCCCCCCTAGGTATAATATGATGTCACCATTATAACATAATAAGCATTTTCAATGATCCTAGTCCTACTCATCAACTTACAACGATATGCAACTCACTTCCTCTTGGTGAATTTGTTCTCGGGCTGTAAAAACCATATGGAATATAAAAATTAGTCCAATAAGCTCTTGCGATTGTTTTTAGATAGGGTTGATGTGGGAACACTATGCACAATATCATGGTCAAGGATTTCCAATGTTGACCTTGTAATTCCATAATTTCATTGTCCCTTATTGTGCAAAACCCTAGGTTTTGAAATCATCATAGAAGGTGGTTATCACGTCATTGAAGCATGGGGGAGAGCATCCCTCTAGGTGTAATATTATGAAGTAAGTACAACATAATTGATAGTTCATCGATCTTAGGCCCAATCATTGACTTGCCACAAGTTACAGCTCATCTCCTTGATCCCTTCATGAACACTTGGTGAATTTGTGCTCACGGCATAAAAAACATACGGAGCACCAAAAATGAGTTTTGTAAGATCCTCCAAGTTTGTTTTGGTAAGGATAATGTGGGAATTATACCCATAATATCACAACTAAGGATCTTTCATAGTTGATCTCGTAGTGCGAGAAATATTCTCTACAAATAAAATCTCATATCTCAATTAATTCAAAAATTATCAACATGTGCATTTAATCTAAATAAAACACTTTTTCGTTAATGAACATCTCACCACGAAAATAGACTCTCGAAAAAGGGATTGGGTCACGAGGCTCTTGATCTTTTAAATGGATAGGAAGTGAAGCACTAGTCTCTTAAGAGGTGGGGTAGTTACTTATTTTCCCCCATTTTCCCCTTGTTTGCAACTATAATTTTTGAACAAATCTAAAATAGAGTTGTAAGTGATTAATTGGTTGTTTATTCATCTTTTTAGAGAGAAGTTAATAGAGGAAGTTGGTAGAATCACCTAAAGTGCAATTCAAACTACTGTTTGACACATCTAGGATCCCTAATGGTGTGTGAGTTCTCCTTATGTCACTTACCCAAAGCATGCAAACATGTCACTATGGAAGAAATAAGCGGTCAAGGGCCCATTTTTCGGTTTTATACCATGTCCTAAAAAATGTGCACATGATTTATCTTTACATATAACTCACACATTTTTGTTCTACATATGGCATGCACACCTTTTCAAATGACATGTGCATTTTTTTTCTTCTGAGCCCGCTTATTGGGTTCGAGCCCCTCCAAAGCTAATGCTAAGGAATGCACATGCATTTTGTTTTTTCAAATCCGAAATAAGGTTTTGAAAAACTTCTTGTGATGGCCATTATATATAAAATAATATAGATATGATGTATTTGATGATGAAGAAGATGAGCACAAGGTCTTGAGAAGGTAAGTGCTACCCAAAGAAACATACATGCATGATTTATCATTGAGAGGATCCAAAGAATACAATTGTTAACCGTAAGTAACAAGTTGTTTAACATTTTTTGTTTGGGGAAATACAATTGTAGTTGTTTTCAAAGGCACAAATTTTTTTATGATGGTAGTTAGCTTGTGAAAATATGAAAATGTATATTGTTTTGGAAGGTACTAAAACTTAGAATATGTTAAGTTCTAGCTACTCATCATTATTATTGAAGAAAAAAAAAACTAGTTACAGTGACTTGTTGGTGATTCATAAAATGGTCTTTCCACTTTATGCTTTAACTTATTCTCTTATACTAGTAATATAAACTCTTAAGAACCAAAACCAGTGCCATGTCTCCAATTTCAAAACCCTAAACTATGTGGAGAAAATCAGTACTCTATTACTAGTAAGGCTAATAAAGAGATCCATGAAAAAAAATATGCTATCTTTGTTCACTATCATGAGTAAGGCTAAGAAAAGATCATATGATATTAAGCATCTCCTAATAGATATAGCTACTCTATTGTAAAAAATAGCTGGTTTTCTTTGGCTTCATAAATACAATATCATCTAAATAACGAAGAATGGGAAAGGGTTCCACAACTAGGTTTTAGGGCAGAAATAGTGTCGTATAGTAGACGTAAATAGCACCAATCTGCATCAGCACGATATTGTCTATCAGCAAAAACGAAAAAGAATGTTTGAATTGATACTAAATAGTCAGGCGGGTCGGAGTCTGGAGAACTCTTCCAGTCATAGGAGTCTGGAGAAAATAAATCTTCGAAACCGACATTTCGTTGGAATCTCTTACCCCCACCCACTTTGAAGCTGATTGACGCTTGCACTATTATACCGATCTTGTAAGATCTAAGATCTTGAACAAATATATTGACGTTTTTCAGATACATGGAGCCGATTTCATTGACTTATTTAACAAATAAGAATTGGACCAAACAATATCCGTTTAACGCGGTTTCAATGACTCGCCCACATGGTGGTACTAGTTATGAAGTGACTCCTATTGAAAATTCTTTTATTAGAACAATGATGATTGACGTCAATGACTCGCCGTTTTTCTGAGAAATAAGTTTTGAATAGGTATTACACTTTCACCGACAAAAACATACCGTTGCTGTTCTCTGTTCTGTTCACATCAATCCAATCATTGACAACTTAAAATACATTTTTCTCAGTTTGACTACAATTAAAATTTTGGTTATATATATATATATATATATATTGAGTTTTGTGGTGGACTAGTACTGTCTGTGCTTTTTTATCTAGAACCAAGATGATACAATTATAATATCCAAATTAATTTTATTAAATTCATTCAAAATTAAAAATAAATAATATATATAATTGGTAGCTGATGAATAAATAACCCATAAGTAATGACAGTATAACCAAAAGTTTATGGCACAGAGCTAAAAAAATGTGAAAAAAAATATATAAAAAATAACTTATATTGATAAATAGTTAACATGAAGAATGTAGGTGATAACATGCACCTAAGCATAGATAACTAAGAGTTAAAACCATTTAACTAACTAGACGAACCTGAGGAATAAAAAGAAATCCCTTCTATTTCATTGCCGTGTGGACGTGCTAATAGTATTTATCATAAAGGAAGAAGAGCATTCTATTGGATTTATGTTATTGAATCTTTGATTTTATGTTATTGAATATATGTTGTATAATTCTATTTATTTTATGGATTTAGATTTTGTTTTTTTGTTTTTTTAATAAAATCTAAATATGTAAATGTTTAAATTATCTTTATAAATATATAAATAAATTTACTTTATAAAATCTAAATTATATAATTTCCACATCTAGCATATATAATTCTAGGATATTTTAACAAATTTCCAATTCTCCTATAAAAAGTCACATAAACCCATATATATATATGAAAACTTAGAATAGTTATACTAAGATTCTACAATAAAGTTGGTAGGCTAAAGTTGCAAGGTTTGCAAACTATTTTAGCTGTAAATTTAGTGTTGGCAACGGTGGTGGCAAAGTATTTTAAATGTTGTTTTTTTTTATAGAAAAAAATTGTAATTTTATTTATAAAACATGATTGCATTTTTCAGATGGTCCAATATCATAACTAAGTATTGTCCATTATCAAAATACCACTAATAGAACTCAAGTTCTTACAAAATGTCAAAACATTTAGAGGGTATCATACAATCCATCATCTTCATAAAAATACAGTCAAACTAGACTGTCCTAAAACCAAAAACAATGTTTTCAAAGAAAGGACCAAGTCCAGTCATAAAACATCTCAAGTACCTCCATTTCAAAAATGCATCCAGCTGCATATATACATCAAACACACAAACTGTTTTAAGAAACAGAACATATACATCACTAGATCATCATACAACCCATCATTATCAAAAAATAATAACTAAACACAGCTGTTCAAAGCCCATAACAAAGTTACTAAAAAAACCACAGATCAAAATTTGTCATGATCCTCCATCAACCAGCCCATAAACATGACATCCTTGCAAAGATGCAAAACAGATTCAAATGTTAAAAGGTTTTCACCAAAGGTACTAAAAAAGCAAGACAGTTTCAAAACAATCAACTGCCACATGTTCAGTGATCTGCCAAGACCAAGACCCAACCAGAACATTAAAGCATTTTAGTTGTAAACCAACGTTACCAAGAGCGTCCAATATGAACACGGTTTTAATCAAACGTTATTAATTAATTTCACTGCCCATAGTAAGCAGGAGTGTCAGACATGAAATGGTTTAAAAGCCCATGAGAAGCAATATAAAATTTTCTAGCAAAGCATTTTCATACTTTTATTGGAAATTGTACAACGAGTAGGATAATGATGGAAATGAGGATGGTAGCTTGGTGGCAAAACCATAATTCATTATGATATTTTAAAATTATATATATGTTTTGTGTTTTCAATATTTTTTTTTAATATATCGTAATGTTTTGGTTTTCAATTTTTTTTTAAGTTTTATTTAAAAACTTAAAATATTTTTCAATATCTTAGTTTTTAATTCTTGAATATGAGTTTAATAACATGTTTGATTTTAAATTTTCAATGTCAAGAGTTATAACATAATTCATATTTTTATATTCTATGATAATAAATTAAATTTGTAACTTATATTTTATATAATTAACAAAAAATTATTTTTATTTTATCAGTTAATTATACACTCAACAATTTTCAAACCTTTCCAAAAAGTTTTGCTTTGATAATCATAAATGTGTGCCGGTCACTATATTACTCTCTTTTATAACAATATTCATCATATAATTACTTTGAAAATATATGTTCATTTTACTTATTAGTTATTCTCGTATATATATATTAATGTATTATATATATTTATTTTTTATTTATTTTATTTTTTCATAATTTAATTTTATAATTGAAATGTTTTTTTTTTTTTCTTTGGGTTTTTATATTTATAGGTAAATAAACTTGAGTTTTGTATTGTATTCAAGACTATTGAATTCTTTTGTGGTATGTTGTTCTAAAATTGAATATAATGTAATAATTCATTAATTTTTATCAACTTTTGAGATGAATTAATATACAAGATGATTATTTTGAATTATTATTAACTATAAAAATATATATTTATGTTAATATTAAAATATCAATATATAATGGATTTAAAACTAACATTTTTGTACTTTGATTATAAATGATATGAACATGCAATAAACAGGTTCTACAAACTCCTAGACCATGCAGTGTAAGAGACAAGCCAAGCAAGACAGTAAGACCAAGAATCCTAATGTGCCAATGACAAAACAAAAAAGAGATAAATGACAAGAAAAAAATTAAATAAAAGCAAAGAAAAGAAGTTTGGTCATCACAGAAGTGGTAAAAAATAACCACAGGCACCCAAGAAGACTCGGCAACACTTACAGCCCACCCAGAATCTCCAAAACATCAAGATCTCAATCACAAAGATGGATGTATGTGACTGTTCATAGAAAACACGCATGTATACACGACTGTAAATACTACAGCCCGCGTGTATACACGGCTATTACCTCTATGACCTGTGTATATCAAGAGACATGTGGTAAAAT
Organism: Pseudotsuga menziesii; assembly: GCA_001517045.1. Taxonomy (NCBI): domain Eukaryota; kingdom Viridiplantae; phylum Streptophyta; class Pinopsida; order Pinales; family Pinaceae; genus Pseudotsuga; species Pseudotsuga menziesii. The sequence goes on from LPNX011046661.1 coordinate 11,635, forward strand.
GGTAGGCCAAGAATCGTATTAATTGAAAGGAATCCCAATGGGCTAACACACTCATAAACACGACACAGAAACATAGAGAAGCATAGAGCAGATCAAGTACAATATGCACCCAAACCCCAACAAAAAGGAAAGTCCCTAGTGGGGCCACCTCTTCTGTTACGAAGAAAACTTCCTATGGCTTGGGGTTGACCAAAACGGATAGTATGACACCAGAAATCAATCCACTTTCAATATGATAAAGAGATAAACAAGTCTAATACTAAGGGATGAGAATCGTACCTTATTCTAGACGTTTGTAGAAGATCCTCATTGAGATTTCAATCACACTTGCGCCTACATTTCATTCTCAACAACAAGGAAACATACAAGCATGATAGATACTAAGTGTTAGAACCTACTCTAGAATATACAAATCCAATATATAGTCAAAGAAACTACCTCCATGGATAAAAATATTCATAATTACACATATAATGGACGAGAAATGGATATTTCTATTAAATGTAAACAGAGATACAAATGACAACCTATGTCAGCACCTCATCAAAATTGAGAAATCGAATCCTTCACCTGGGCCTCCACCACTTCAATTCTCTATATCAAGGAAATATCACAAGACAAAGGGAAGCTTGGGAAAGAGCACCAATGGATGCTCTAAGGATAAAGGGATGCAAACTCAAGTATACAATAATGGGTGCCACAAATCCACTATAGTCTCTTTGCTCTCACAAGTTCTCCTCCTCTTCAGTGCTTCCAAATAGCTCAATATATATTCCCTCAATGAGAAGTGAAGGGTCGAGTCGAAGTGTTTTCAAGCATATGGAAGGCCAAGAGTAAAGTTATTTGTTACTTGATAAGGGAAAACTCCGAGTATTTTTGTTTTTAGCACATTTCTAGATGTATGTGGGTCATAGTGGAGCAAGATACGTGTACATGTGATTTGTAAGTTGTTGAGGCATGTATACCCATAAAAATGAATTTTTAAGGGGATTCTCTAGAGCATGAAAGTTATACTGAGCAAAAGGGGTCCAAATAGTCTACATAGGGAGAGGGATAGGCCATAAAAACATGATATACCAAGTGTGGTAAAATAAACTATAACAATGATGGAGCGAGAGAATGTGACAAAATATCCCTTTGTATGGGGCAATTTAAATGATTTATTGAATCTATTATTTAAGATGCTCAATCTAAATCTAGATGATGCATGTCGGTAATGGGAGAGGGATCAATTATGCAAACATAATCCATAAGAAAAATACATGTAGAAATATTTTTTGGGAAGTTTATCGATGTAGATTGTTCATATGCATGGGAATCCAATAGTGTAACTGAAAATCATGGCCTTTAATTGGATTGAAGCTTAGACAACCCTATATTTGAAATATGGACTAGAAAAAAAAAATTCCCAACCCCCCCCTCATGTAGCTATTGTGACTGAGATGGGTGTGAATCATCTCGTTGGGTTTATTCTTGGGATACCATAACACTTCCACTTGATCAATACATAATTTCTCAGATACCTATGTTCCAAGAATACCAATCATCTATTTCTCTATATTTTGATCTTGTCTCATATTTTTTACAATCTCGTATGATTTGAAATTTATTTTCTTCTTTGTATTGTCTTTATTTGGGCACTAATGGTCTTGTCTTATCTTGAATGTTAATAACATACACACTCTCATATTTTGTAGGGAACATATATGCAGTGGTCTCCATAAAAGATAGTGGATGGGGTTAGGATTATTGGTTGGAATGTTGTATAGAGGGAAAGAATATCCTTGACATATCCAAAAGTGATGATGAAAACAACCAATTCCCAATCAGGTTGATGGTTGTTAAAGGTGAATACTTGAAACACGACAACAATGTAATATGGAAGGGTGGATATGTTTTTAGGGATAATTACAAATTAGGTGCAACTGTGCATAACTTTAAGAACCTTATTATTTCTATGAACCTCCAGTTATGAACAATTCTGAACAAAAAATTGTCAGAATTATTATACCTCTTACAACATGCAAAGCATCATAATGGAGACCATTATCAACATAGATTATTATGTGGGCTTTGTTGTATGATAATAGGTATGCTAGCACCACGAGGTATGTCAAAAAAATATTATGATACTTCATGGGAATTTTATAAAATATTATTTCAAAACATGGTATAATGTTCAATAATGGAAGGTTACATTTAGCTCTTGTTTATGAATATGTCAAACTTATTTGTATGCATATGTTAATAAAATATAGAGTTGTATGCTTGAAAAAAACCCTAGTTTTTCATTTATTGAGTGATACCATGGTTTGTCCCTTTTTGTCCCTTATTATCTGTATCCAAGTTCCTCTTTATGCCTTAGTTCACAATTCTCATGTTTTTATGTCCTTCACACATATGTATACTCAGTTTGATGTTAATAGTACACCAACAAAGATACTAAGTAGGTAACTATACAAACTACATCATTTGACTAAAACCCTAACTATATACATACCTTTAACTACTAGGGGATTATTCTTGCAAGGCATGTTAAGCGCTTTGACCTAGATGTAGTTATTTGTAGAGGAATAGTGTAAAAAATGTGTATTGGTGGTAACATGCAGCCTATCTATTAACTCACTTATGACCTTTAAGAGATGCTAAGCAAGCCAAGATGTTGACTCAACCACTCATACAATTTCAACCCTCATAAGGGAAAAAGGACAAGGATTCAATCCTAACAAGGTCTAAGGCATGTGATTATATGCATAAAATGTTTGTATTCAAGTAGACATATAATATCTTAGAAGCCAACACTATGAGTTAATGATTCCTACATAATAAATGACATATTATGAAAACAACACTTTGAAAACATAAACCACTCCATATTCTTGTTTTACAGTCACATGTATGAGATGCATAGGTGTTTATGTACCATACACCATAAGCATTATACTCCCACAATATAGTTCTCATATTTTGTAAAGAAATATGGAGTCCCATTATTTGGAAACCTTTCATGTTTTGAAATAACTATATGAAAGTCATGTATGCTATCAAAATATGGTGAGTAGTTTCCTTGAAATGTTTACATAAATGGAATATGGAGAAGAATATAACTCCTTTTTCCCATAACTGATCACAAGTGTTATTTATTCTTTATTGCACGTGCATGTAGATCTACTTTCCCCTACTAAGAAAAAATATTATTTTCAAATCATCTTAGAAGGTGGTCATTGGGCTAGGGACACATGGGTGAACCCCCCTCCTATAAAGTTTAGTTTTATTCCATAAGTCCAATGAAATTGATGGTTTGTCGATCTAACGCTCAACCATCAACTTACTATGAGTTGAAAATCACCTCTTTAAGCCCTTGAAGGATGCTAGGTGAATTTGTGCTCAAGGCCTAAGAACCATATCAAGAAGAAGGAATAATCCTTGTAATATCTTTAAATTTTTTTTTAGAAAGGACAATGTCAAAACATTACCCACAATCACATGGTAGAGAGATTTCCAAATTTGACCTCATAATGCAAGAATTTGTTATCCCTTACTCAGTGAAACCCTAGTCTTTTATATCATCATAGAAGGTGGTCATTAGGCCATGGAAGGATGCGGGTGATCCCCCATAGGTGTAAGATGATGTCACAATTCCAACATAATAAACATTTTGTTGATCTGAGGCCTAATCATCAACTTACAACGAGTTGGAACTCACCTCCTATTGCTGAATTTGTTCTTGGGGTGTAAAAACCATATGGAATATCATAAACGAGTCCAACTATCTCTTGAAATTTATTTTAGATAGGTTTAATGTGGGAACTCGATGCACAGTATCATGTTTAAGGTATTTCCAATGTTGACCTTACAATGAGATAATATCATTGTCCCTTATTGTGCCAAACCCTAGGTTTTGAAATCATCATAGAAGGTGGTTATTAGGCCATGGAAGCATGGGGGAGAGTACCCACCTAGGTGTAATATAATGACATAAGTATAGAACAATCAATAATTCATCGATATGAGGCCTAATCATTGACTTAATATGAGTTGCAACTCACCTCCTTGAGCCCTTCATGAACACTTGGTGAATTTTTTCTTAGGGAATAAAAACCATACCGAGCACCATAAATGAGTTATGTAAGATCATCCAAGTTTGTTTTGGTAGGGATAGTGTTGGAATTCTACCCATAGTATCAAAACCAAGTATTTTTTTAGTTGATCTCATAATGCAAGAATTGTGCTCTACAAATAAAAGCAAAAATCACAGTTTGCATCTTGATCTTTGACATCATATTGAACATGTACTTCTAAAGTGTGCAATGGAATCAATATCATATAATCCTTTTTCAATACCATACATACATTAATATTATCTAAAATATATCATAACCCTAGTTATGAGGTTATGATAAATTCATACATGAATGACCTCTAGACTTATTTTGAAAACTTAGATTACATTGATGAATCGATTATAACACTCTTTATATAACAAAATTATGAAACTATAAGGCTTTATGATCATCATATACCATATTTTCTAGAGATCAAGTCAAATTCTAAGAACATAAAGAGTTATTTTGGTTCCTACCTCAAAAATACATACCTAATGTAAACCTTCTAGGAATACTAGTCATACTTGACATACCTCTTTAAGGGGACAAACATACCATCATCTCCTCATGTCATATGGACTAGAAACACCATAGCTAACTGATTCTTTTATGAGGCCATCCAACTTTGACTCCTCTTGTGGCTAAATGTCCAAGCACTTCTTTAGAGCTTGATGAACTTTTCCCAAAAACCTTATGAGATCAAGTTAGTACTAACAAACTTTCCTTAGGGTCTATGTAGACTCTGATATGCTCTAACATCATACTTAGCTACAAACTTTGTATAATACCGAGTTAAGGTTTTAGTATTTTTCAAAAAAATTAACAAACTTGTGGAACAATTCAAATGAAGTACTCAGAAGGATGAAGTAGGAAATACAATAGTGACAATGAAAGATAATTTTTTAAACATAATGTTCATATCTTTTAACTTTAGCACTCCCAATGTTCCTCATGTTAAATTTTAAGCATACAAGAACTATAGATAAATATAAAGTTAAAAAAAACCTCACAAGTGGAATTAGTTTAGAAATTTCGTATATTCAAATATATTTTCATATTAGACCTTCTCTTTTGAAGACAAGTTGCTGAGGAACATTGGACATACCTAAGAGAGAGTAATTTAAGGTATGGTAGTATTAGGAACATACATTAGCAGACAAGTATTCCCAGTTAAGCAATGTGAAGGCCCTAGTAAGATAGAATAAGATTAAGAACCAACAACCCATAAAAAGTATTAGGGAAATATGACCGTCCACACAAAAACTCAAGTTGCATCCTATATAAGAACCAAGGATCCCTCTACAAGGAAAGAAACAAAGTTACACATACCTCAAACTAAACTAGGAACTTTCAACCAGTGCAACAACTAGCATCAATAAAACTTGGCATCCTTCAACAAAGGCCACAACCTAGCTTGACAATCTCAACAAGGATCATAAGTGAAAACACCGTCTACTAGGCTCAATAATGGTCATGATAGCTTTAGTGGGACGAGATGTAGTCACAAAAACCTTGTATAGGCTAAAAAACATCCACCACATTCCTAACAACCTGAAATACAAACATGGTAGGAACTAGCAGTTGGTACTAGCAGGATGGAGGGAGGTCAAAATATGCACTAGCAGAGATAGGAAGCCATAGATCGAATCACAACCCAATCATGTTATTAAAAATGGTCATTTACCAATGTCAAAAGTCCCATTCCAACCCTAGCATAGGTCACAAATCAATTAGGCACCACTAAATAGGTCACGGTTAAGACTAGGAAGCCATAAACAAGTAATGACCTAGCTAGACATCTAAGGAAGGTTCATCGTCCAGCTAGGAACTTGGGAAAGGTCAAGACCTTGCATGCCAGGTTAAGGAAGGGAATGAATCAACTTTAACATCCCCATAAACAACATCGCCACCAAAATAAATATATCGACATTACAGAAAAATTCAGTAGTAGAAAGCCCTATATCTCAAGATAAAAATATGCAATCAAACCCTTATAACATACATTGAATCAAGTTTCTAATTTTATCAAGAAAATAAAAGTACAAAATGAAGTTTATAAATTTTATGTGTAGACTAGAAAGTTATTTTATAAGGTTCATTTGTCTAACCTTACCTTTTAGGAGAATTAAAATAATATTATGATGACTTAGGGTAGAGTACCAATGGTCATGTGCTCATACAAGAAAAAACATTAAATTTAAGTTATCATAGAAAAAGAGTGAAGGTACCACAATCAATATGGGAACTACTAACAATAAGGGAAACATAAGTCAACAAGAGGGGTCACATAAAAGTGGGAAGGAAACCCTTTCACCAATAATTCCAAGTTGTTCCATCAAGGTGGGGAAACAACCCTTTTACCCATAAGACCAAAGAATTTATTGTTTCTCTCTCAAGGTATATTGTCCGCATGTGTTACATACAATGTTTGTGATTTTTTTATCATCACCATATAACAAAGGTCCAAACTGGATGATGTGATCCTCTAGTCCTCCACACGTCTCCTAAGGGTCAAGTACTAGTGAAATCATTCAGGGGTGGCTAATCCCTTGAGAAATAACCGAACAATAACCATTTAGGAGAAGAGGACACCACATCTCATCATTTTGGTCAATTGACCAAGAAATACCTAGTTAACTCACCATGTATGTACCTACAGGAACTACTTGGTCCTAGAATAAGAATATTCCCGGTCCCAGACCAAGACATCTCTATCTCAACTTGCAAGATTTGCTTGATCCAGGACCAAGAATCTGCCTGGTTTGATACTAGGATACCTTAGAGACATATATGGGCCATAGACACAAGCTAGGGAATTTTGTATGGAATCAACCTGCTTGGTCCTAGATCAAGAACCCTAGGAGACTGTTGGGGGCCCTAGGGTACCTTCTATAGACTTACTATCATTCTTCTAATTGTAACTTCAAAAGATATTATGGTGTATATTACTATTGTATATTGTTGTAACCCCATCAAAGATGTGTGTTCCTTTTTGGGGGATGTCATCATTGTGTATAGTCATTGAGGGAAACCCTCCATTTTAAGTCAGGGAAATATTACCCGGGTTAAATAAAGGAAAACATATTTGTTGGTATTCTTAGGTAGGTCATCCCCAAAGGTAAACTGGTCGACCTAGTAGTTGAGTTAACAACTCAAAATAAGAATATAAATAGGGAGGCCCCCTCCTCATTTTTCACACACTCACTTTCTCTCTCATGTGTGATTTAGGAGAGAGAGGAAGAGGGAGGATATAGATTTGTTGCATACATATTATTCTTGTTTTATTCTATCTTTCCATATTTTCTTTGTGATAGAACTATTCTGAAGAAGTTTGTGGGGTTTTATCCTTTATGGTTTCCCCAATGAAAATATTTGTGTGTTGTGTATCTTGTGTATCTTTGATGTATCGTTATGCTTGTTATTATTTTAGATAAATATCCTAAGTAAATTAAATTAGAAAAAATAACATGGTATCAGATCCTATATGAAATAATTCACTGTCCAACCAAAATATAGCTACAATGGTAGCTACTTGAAATTAGGGTTTCATGCTTGAAAACCCTAGAAGACTAAATCTAGTCATCTTGGGACTTTCAATGTAACAAAAGATTGGACTAGGATCATGAGCTGCAAAATTACATGATGAATATGAAATATTTATGAACCTTTAATGTTATTTCCAGCCTCGTATTCGCTATACTTCAGAAGATATGATTCCTCCAAATCATGGTTGCAGCCTCCTCTAGAATATAGTCATAAACAGGTGACCTAGGGAGAATTGCTATATCTTGAGCTACAAAGGTCCAAATAAAATTTTGAAAGATGTTTTATATAGGTCATGAAAATTAGTTTCTATGGTCTGATTTTCATACCCCAAATGTGAAACAATAACACATGGTAGTTGTTACAAGTTTGTTATGTTGAATAGTCTTTAAAACAATCACCTTGGGAAACTCAGAATAAGTCCCACTTGGGGAATCCAATTCTTCTCTAAACTATGGAGTTGGAAATAATATAAATATGGCTACCTTAGTGCAAAGTTTCAAACCTTAAGGAGTAGAAACGTCGGAGATACAATAGAATCAATATCAGATAATTCTGTAGAAGAAATTGGAGAAACTAGGGATTCCTTTTATGGGAGCTTCCCACCACTATTTTTAGAAAAGGAGTACATTGGACAACTATAGTTGAATAGGAGAATATTTTTGTCCAATCAAAATTTTGAAATTCCAAGTTTGAAAAATTAGGGATTCTCTCCCAAACCCTAGTTCAGCCATCTTTGAAATGAGTTCAGATAGCTCAAATCGGTAACATCTAAATCCTTGTTATTTTCATTTGAGGTTCTCATTTCAAAATGACTAATCACACCCATATTGATTATAAGCTTGGTGAATTTGACAACTTCTGAGCATGGAAGTATAGGATCTCCCTGATCTTTGAAGGAAATTACTTGGATCAGTGTATCAATAAGGAAGTTCTAGATCCTAAGGGAGACGAGGCTAAGGATAGAGCCAAGAGGCTAAGGATAGAGCCAAGAGAATCATTTCAAATTCTATTAAGGATCATCTCATCCCTCATGTGTAATCCTTGAAGACACCAAAGTAAGTGTTTGATCCTTTGACAAAGTTGTTCGAAGGAAACAACATCAATTAGAAAATGACATTGAGGAATCATTTGAAGAATGTGAACATACAGAACTCATAGACCATGTTGTCCTACTTTAGAAAGGTTGTTCAATTTAGGGAAAAAATTGAATAATGAAAATAATAATAATATATTTTTATTACCACCTTGAATGGACTCCAAAGATCATGCGATTCATTCATTCAAGAAATATATGCCAGAAGGAAGTCGATTACCTTTAACAGACTTTGAGAAGAGTGCACACAAGAATAAGCTCGGCTCATAAAAAGAGAAGAGTAGATGGGAGTGATTTAATATACATATATCACAATTCAAATAATATTCCTCAAGCCATGAGGAATAAATAATTTAATCTAGAAGGATTCAACTCATGATGAACCTGTTATCCATCTCAACATTTTGATAAAAAAAAAGGATTCAGTTGAGTACGAAGAAGATGATGGAGTAGAAGACTCCAATTATTATTGCAAGGACATATGAATAAAGAAGTATTCTACCCACCAAACAAATAAATATAAGCGTTCAATTATCATTTCATGATATTGTTTGGTTGTTCACTTGTTTATATTCAGTTGATGTATTATGCATGTTTGAGTGTTTTAATTTATACTATTGATTTGCAAATGATGGGTAAGAAGTCAATGATGTTGTACAACATTCCATTAATACTTATGTAGATTGAAACCTTCTTGTTGACATATTGGGAGAAGTAAACACTCTTAATAGCATTGGGGTAGAAGGCATCCAGAAGACACTGTATGTGTATATGATGTGGATGAATGTTGTAGCATTGGCTAAGATAATTTCATGACTATGTGACATATACATTGATGCATTAGATTAATATGTTTTGGAAATAATTAAATGTTTCTAATCATGCAACTAAACTTGACTTCTAGATCATTCCTAAGAACAAGTAATGACAGTTCGGAAGAGGAACCTAAATCTCCATGGGTTAGAGACACCACGGAGAAAGAAAGGGATTCAAAAGAATATAAAGTGAACGATCGATCCACCTTGAGAAGTGAATACCATATTGGGCACAAGAGATCATCCAAGATAAAGAAAAGTATGATGAAACTTCCAAAGAAAGTAGGGGGCATCAGAAACACTCCAGTTATGTCGCACTGTTGAGTAACAACATTGATGCATATCCTTCTAGTTGTGAAGAAGTAGCCAAGGAGAAAGGAAAAAATACTATGATCAAAGAGTACGAGCTGATCATGAGGAATGATTTCTAGGATGTGGTTTTGAGGCTTGAAGGGAAGTCCATGGTGTATTCCATATGGATTTACAAAATATAGCATGCAACATATGGCACCATCGAGGGATACAAAGAAAGATTCGTAACATGATGCTTCACACATAAAGAAGGCATAAAATAAGAGAAAAAATTTGCACCTGTTGCAAGGTAGACTTCCATTAGATCCATATGTGTAGGTATAATATGGGAGATACACCATCTAGATATAAAGATAACCTTCTTGAATGGTGTATTTGAGGAGGAATTTTACATAGAGAAACCATTGGGAGTCGAGAGACATGACATGCAGACTCATGCGTGCAAATTAAAGAAGGCCTGATACGATCTTGGAAGGGACACATGGAATAACACATATAGTTACATGAGGAGCGTAAAGATAATATAGAGTGATAAAGATCTTAAACTTTGCTACAAGATTGATGATGGAATCCTATAGAGGACGACAAGAACACAGATGGGTGTAAGAGGAATTTTACAAAAAAGTTTAAGATAGAGGATCTTGGTATCCAATGAACTTAGATAGATACATAAAATATCAGTAGCGGAGGATGCTTCCTGTCTCTCTAGTACATAATGTTTCGATACATAGAGTACAAAATGAAGAGGGATGATGATACTCCGGTTTAGAGGGAGTTACTACAAAAGGTCCTCAAGTTTGACATGGTACAATAGGATGGAAAAGTTCCTGATGGGCCTAGGATTTACTAAGAGTAAAGTGGATCCAAGCCTTTAATTCAAGGTGAAAGGAAGAAAACCAGTGATGCTCTTGCTATATGTCGATGACCTATTCCTGACAGGAGAGGATGAAATCATTAAACATGCAAGGAGGATACTTGCCACTGAGTTTGAGATGAAAGACCTAAGGATGATGCACTCCTTCTTAGGAATGGAGGTGTGGAAGAATATGGATGGGATTTTCCTTGGTCAAGGAAAGTATGCAGTGGAGATTCTGAAGAAATTTGGAATGTTGGACTGTAAGGTGCTAGCCACACCTATGCCATCAAACTTGAAGCTTCTGTGTGATGCTTCATCTGATTCGATTGATGCCATGATGTATCATCAGACAAATGGCTCATTAATGTATCTGATGAATACGAGACCAAACATATGCTTTGTTGTGAACACCATGAGCCAGTTTCTGATGGATCCAAGACATGTTCACCTAGCTGCTGCAAATCATGTAGCTAGGTACCTTAAGGGTACAACTGAGTATGGGCTCAATTATGATATGAATCAGAAGACTAACCTACACGGTTATGTTGATTCAGATTGGGAAAGCGACGCCACTCAGAGGAAGAGAACCTTGGGTTACTTCTTGAGTTTGAGATCCAGTATGATCTACTAGTTTGATAGGATCCAGTCCTGCATGGAGTTGAGTACATCTGAGGTCGAATATGTTGCCACTTTCTAGGATAGTTGTGAGCTAGTATGTTTTTAAAAACTACTATATGATTTGATTGCTCTAAATTACATTTTTTGTATGATGCAGAGAGGAGCAGTGAATCTCCTATATGTGATCTAGATCAAGGCCCCTTGAAAGAGGGAGTGACAAATTCTAGCATATATGGAGATATAGGTTATCTGAGTGTAAAATTATTGGCAATGTTCATTGGTTGCTTGGATGTAATCACTCATGTAGTTTGTCCTCCGATATAATAAGTCTTGACAAAGCTCATAGGTTATCCTTGGACGTAACTAGTGATGATGTGATTATATGATAGAAATAGCAAGAGTGATTTTTGAGTACTTCAGAGAAAGACTTGGTGTGATCCAAAATGAGACCTCTTGAAAGAGAGAGTGATGAGTTCTAGCATAGATGGAGAGACAAGTTGTCTGAGCATAAAATCCTGGCGAAGATTGTAGGTTGCTCAGACGTAATGAGTCTTGTAGGTTGTCCTCGGATGTAATCAGTCTTGGAAAACCTTGCAGGTTATCCTTAGACATAATCATTCCTAATATGTTTCTATGCTAGAAATAGAGAGAGACCCGAAGATGCAACTGCATGATATCTCATATGGGAAATGAGATAGCTTGCACAAGCGGAAATGATCGTGGTGTAGTAGGCTGCTCGGACATAATGAGTCATGTAGGTTTTTTTAGTGTAAATATGAGTCATGGTGTGATACATAGGTTATTCATACGTAAGTCCTAAGATAGGTTATCCGAACGTAAATATGATCCTTGGTATGCTACGCAGGTTATTCAGATGTAATAAGTCCTGAGACATGTTATTCGAGTGTAAATATGATCCCTGGCATGGTACATGAGTTACTTGAATATAATAATTCCGGTTGGTTGTGCGAGTGTAAAAAGAGGCATGGATTGACATGCAATTTACTCCGATGTAATACGCCCCAAAGGTTTTTTGATGGAAAAGATCCCGACGCAGGTTGTTCAGATGTAATAAGTCCTTGAAGTTGACATGGAACGTAAAATACTTGGTGTAGTGGGTTGTTCAGTTGTAATAAATCCTTACATATATGTGTGTGTGTGTGTGTTCCCATGTTGGATATGATAAGGTCACAAAGCATGTGAGGTACGGCTAGGCAGTTCTCCTTTACTAGCAGGATTGAGGTTGACCATGTAGAGACGTAATGCACTGAGTGTTCTCCTAAGAGATTCTCACATAGTATAAGCTACATGTTTTATTGATGACATGAAAAGATCATGGCTTACTCCCATGGTGATAGAATGTAGGTGGTCTGCATCTGGGTTGTGCTCTGTGTGCTCTGTTCTATTTTTTTTCCTGCAAAACAAATGAGTTGATATGGATACAAAAATATAAAGGTAGGAACACAAGTTATTGTCATGGAAATGTAAAGAAGGTCATGGACTGTACCTACGTGATGATATGGATATGATGAGATGATGGTTGGAAATGCAGGTTATTGCAGTGGCAATGTAAAGAAGGTCCTAGGTTGTACCTACACAATCATTTGATACGACAAGAAGACGGTAAGAGATGCAGGTTATTGTAGTGTCAATGTAAAGAATGGTCCTAGTCTATACCTATGTGATGGCTTGCTTATGGATATGATGAAGACCTGGGTGAGATCTAGGCCTGCAGCTAGCATGAAAAAAGGTTGGCTCTGTAGAAACTTCCTATGAAGGATAGATGCAACATATTGAACAAGATTAGGACAATGGAAGAAACAACGATGATGACTTAGTGATGATGACCAGATGTGTTGATGACTATGGAAATAGAATGCCTTCCTAGTTAACAGGGAGTTTTGTTGTAATTGTAACTTCGGAAGATATTATGATCTATATTACTATTGTATATTGTTGTACCCCCATCAAATATGTGTGCTCCTTATTTAGGGATGTCATCATTATGTATGGTCAATGAGGTAAACCCTCTGTTGTAAGTTGGGCGACATTCCCTAGGTTAAATAAAGGAAAACACATTTGTGATTATTTTTAGTTACCTTGACCCCAAAACTAACCTAGTCGGCCTAGTAGTGGAGTTAACAACTCAACGAAAGAATATAAATAGGGAGGCACCCTCCTCATTTATAATACACTCACTTTCTCTTTGATATGCGCTTTTGGAGAGATAGAGGAGAGGAGGGATAGCGAGATGCTGCATACATATTGTTCTTGGGTTATTCTATCTTGTCATCTTATCTTTGTGACATAACTATTTTGAGGAATTTTGTAGGTTTTTATCCTTTATGGCTTCCATGATGAAAATATCTCTGTGGTGTGTATCTTGTGTATATTTGATGTATCAATGTGCTTTTTATTCTTTCAGATAAATATCCCTAGTAATTTAACTTAGAAAAACAAAAAACTATTCCTGGATAACTAATCCTGAACCCTAGTTAACTAAATAGATTGCCATCCTCTCTGAGAATGGGTATCGCAACTGCACTATCTTTAACATGAGATAGGTAGGGGGAGAACTAGGAGGTTGTTAGGTGTTTGGGGGAGAGAAAGAGGGGTATGGGTTAGGGGTTTTGTGTGTTAAGGACTATTAGGGTGATGGAGGAGAGTGATGTGGGTAGGATTTATGGGTTTGTATGTTATGGGATTTTAGGAGGTTGGGGAACATGGGACATGTTCCAACTATAGGGGGATTAGGTTTTATAGTTATGGGAAGGACTATAAGGGGTGAAAGGTAATGGGAGGTGTGGGTGACATGAGAGAGAGAGAGAGAGAGAGAGAGAGAGAGAGAGAGAGAGAGAGAGAGCATTTGTGGCAATGGTTTGGGGAGAGAGAGAGGGGTATGAGTTAGGGGTTTTATTTTTAATATGGTGCTAATGGGTTTTCGAGAAACAGAGCTATATGAGTAGGTGTTTTGTATGTTAGGGAGTAATAGGGAGTTGGGAGAGAGAGACAGAAGTAGGAGTTATGGGTTTTGAATGTAAACATAATGTGTACAAATTTATTTTAGTATAAATCGGTGCATGTTGTTGTAAATTATCCATTTCTATAGTTGTGGAACAAAACTATTCAATGTGCTCAATAAATCATGCTTTTTTTGTACATAAGAAACACATGTGCATTTTGAAATGCATGGAAATTTTGTAAAAAAATAAACATGTCCATATTTTGGCTCTGTAAAAATTCTTACTTTTCCTATCTCACAGTCACTCAAAGATATCAAAAAATATTATAGTCATCTTGGGATTTTTCACCAAGGTTACCAATAAATATCCAATTGAAGAGAACCAAAGGAAATATTCAACATTCATATGCTTATAATTTAGTAGTACTAAAGAAAAATTATCATTGATCATTGTGGTGATGGGTTCTATTCACAACTGAGGAATAAAATCAACAAACTTGAAGAGTGTTTACTTGTAAAGAACAAAAAACAATCCCCAACATTCAATTTCTTAGAATTGAGGAGAACCAAAGATAAATTTTCTTGTTGATCATTGTGGTAATGGGGTATATTCACAAATGAGGAAAAAAATCAGTAATCTTGAATAATCTCAAATTGAAGAGAACCAAGGAAATTATTTAACATTCATTTTCTTAGAATTGAGGTGAACAAAAGACAAATTTTTCTCATTTATCATTGTTGTGATGAGGCATATTCATAATTGAGGAAGAAAATCAACAATCTTTAAGAATATGTATTTGAAGAGCATCAAATGCAATATTCGTCATTCATTTCCTTATAATTGAGGAGTACCAAAGCCAATTTTCATCACTCATTTTCTTACAATTTAGGAGCACCAACACAAATTTTCATTGAATTAACCATTGTGGTGATGGGGAATATACATAATCAAGTAAGAAAACAAGCAAATAAGAAGAAGCCTTAAGAAATCAATGAAGAAAATAGAGAAAGGAAAATATTATACACAATTAATAGGAGGCATTCTATCGACACTTGTCGAAGTTCAATTATATATTTTTCTACGGTTCTTCCTACCAATCAATGACACAAAAAATATAAGCATTCACTATAGGGGCCCTCATTTTCCAAAACAATTAATGAACAAGTACCCCATGGGATTAATCAAGAAGTAAAATGCAGGTTCTCATTAAGGGATTTTAAATTCCCACATCAAGTCAACCTCAAACTGATAAATCACGATATTAAAATGAAGATGCTAAGTTTGGTATCTTTTGGTTATACAAGTGATGAAGTTAGAGAGGAATTGTGTATAGAACCTATTTTTGAATAATTAGATGTTATTAATACCATCTAAGAGGATTTCTAATTTTCACGATCTAGTTTTCAACAAGAGAATCAAGGACAACAATATCCTATATAAACACCATAACATTCTAGTGATGTCGTAGATGGTGCACTTCCAACCCCGACACTCTCATTAGCAAGTACACACCAAATAAATCCAAATCATATAGAAATTGATGAAAGTATTGTTTTTTACCTTAAAGGTACACTATCTAAACACATAATTGCATATCAAACTCGACATATACTTATTTAATATTTTGATTTTAAATATGATTGAAATAAATGTATATTATTTTTATCATTGTTAAAATCAATGTGTATGACTATTGTTAAGAGAAAGTTAGAGATTAAGAAGAAGAAAAAAGTATGGACCAAGTTCTCATATTGTTAAAATCTTAGTAGATTCATTTATTCCAATTGGTAAAAAAACGTGTTCAAAGGATCAAAATGTTTCTCATCATGCGCTATCACAAGAAATTGTAAACAAGAACACTAGGTTCCTTCGTTTTCTCTAGACTACATCCAAACTTGTTAATTTGAATGTCAAAACAATACATAGGTATTCTATTAGAAAGAACATATTGAAACAACCAAATAGACATATTTTTTGTCCTTCATTGGTATATTTCAATTCTCTGACATGAATATAGCATTGGAACATAATTCCATCTAGACCATATGTTAAAATACCTTCACTAAAATTCCTAAGTGTTTAGTGTAATTTGTTCAATGTGTTTAGGATTTATAGAGCACATTCTTGAGTCATGTACCCCATTTGTCTTGTTCTTACCATCATACACTATAAGGTGCGCCCATATAGCTGGTTTACACTTTTTTACAAGGCACTTTCGGAAAAAACACAAAAACCTACCTCAATCGAGGGTTTAACAAAACCTCAATCTAGGTTTTAAGAATACCTCGATCTGGGTTTTAAGACCTAGATCTAGGTTTTAAAAAAAAATTGTTCTAGGTTTTAAAAAAACCTCGATCTAGGTTTTAAGACCTCGATCTAGGTTTTAAAAAAACCTCAATATAGGTTTTAAGAAAACCTTGATCACATTTTTAAGGTCGCAATTGAGGTCCTTGTGCAAAAAAAATTATAAAAAGATGTTTAAATGGTAGCTTGATCGAGGGTTTAATAAAACCTCGATTGAGGGATTTTAATGCCTCGATCGAGGGCCTAAAAAAAATAGAATTATCCCTCTTACAGGAAAATCAATGTTTCTCTGTGTCTTCTAGGGGTGTAAACCCTGCCATTCATGGAACATAAATGAGCAGATTTCATACCAATAGATTCATCACCAAATCCTCTATCCATTGAGGTATCATGCATGCATTTTGGAATTCATATGTTTTTTTTTAATTATTTCTAAAAGTTACACTTAGAAAAATTCACAACAACTTCGAAGTAGCTCAAAGAAAAATACGCAGGGTAAAAAATACACATCCAAAAATTTCTTAAAAATGCACACCCACACATCAACGCGTTCTCTTGAAAAGGGTATCATTGGTTTTTCAATTTTTGAAAATAGTGAAAAAAAAGCTGGGATGGATACACATGTGTATAAAATGATGTTGAAATCAAATGTGGTCGCTTTCAAAAAATAATAAATAATTGTACATTGTGAAATAAATTAACAAAAAAATATGCAGACCACAGTGCATTTTTTGTAGATCATGCTCATATATATATTGTTTGTAAATTATTAATGTAAAATTAAATTATTGGGGTTGGACATGAGCCACTTATTAACTTATTCAAATTTTTAAGGTCACACAGTTCATTAAATGCAAAATTTCACACATTAAATGACATTGGAATATTTTTTTTAAAATATCATTGGGAAGCCAACACCATTCTACAATTTTTTTCACTGCAAGTTGAAATTCACATGGAATATATAAATTTTGAGGGCTTCTATCTAGCACATGAGTAAAAAATCAGGTTTTCACTGCCAAATTTGGCCAAAAAGTGTTACCCAACTTCATGGAATCACCCTATTATAGTGCCTTATTTCCTACGTTTGTTGATGCTTTTACTGGATCGAGTGCATTTCATTCTTTATCAATATTTTATCCATATTTTTTGAGATATGTCATCTTTATACTTATTTTCTCTTGGATTAGGATTAGGAAGTTGCACTAGGATGAGTTAAGGAAATATTTCCACTTTTTAGCCTCAATCATTTCCATGTTTTTCTCCCAAAATCCATTCATTATTGATTTTTATGTCACTCATGCCCTACCAAATATAATCTTTCCCATTCGTGACCTCTATATTTGATTTCGATTGACACTTGTCTAGATATGAGGATTTAGTAACATCCAAGCCTTATATTATTGTGAGCAATTCAAATTGCCTCTTTGGATATTGAATTTCCTCCTTGAGGATGTATTATAAGTTTCACCATATTGGTGAGTAATAATTAGATGGAATTTACATTATTTGACTTCTCTCTCTTATGTTTGTGCTTCATTGTTTCTTCTCTATTATATGTTATGTTTGTTTCAATTCTAAATGAGGATTGCATTAGATTCTAGATCCATTGTACAAATTCTAAAATAGTATCAGATATTCTAGGTTGAGCATAGTTGTTTGCAGTAACACAACAGAAGAAGTGGAGTTACCACATGTATCCTGTGGAAATTTATTTGAATCCATTGGTTAATCCATTGGAGTTTACCGAGTGTTGACCAATTTATATATTCATGTCCTTCAAGTGATCATATAACACGAGGAATAAATAACATACATAATGGATGTCATAACACCTTTGATCACTTATGTAGAAGTGATATTCTTTCATAATTTCTCTTTTTTGCATGTTACTATTTGACATATGTATATATATGATATGTACTATCAAGGAAACCTGCTCAAAATTATAATACTAACATTGAATCTCATTTTGGTGTTGGAGATTCTATTTCTCGCTAAAATCAATGACTGAAAATATGTACTACTGATAAATATATCTCTACAAATTCTAAAATTATCATCCTTCTATCAAGCCACATGGACATGTTGAACATATTTCGACATCTTTTCAATAAATTCCTCAATGAAGTGAATGCCTTCTACGAGGTGGCACAAAATGATCCTCACAAAAGTTATGTTTGTAACTAACAATTGAAAGATAATTCAAATGAAAATTTATAGATAGATACTAGCCTGATATTTCACCAATTGTATATTTTTTCTTTCTTTCGAAGGTCCTATTTCATAGGTGATGCATTTGAAATTTTTTATGTCTATAACCATAATTTCAAATTCATTATCTCCACTCTAATCAATGAACTATATAAATAATTGTAATGACCCCAAAAATTCAAAAAAAATAAAATTATAAGCTAGTGAAAACTACCCCAAAGGAGATAATTATTACTCGTGCGGAATTACATGTGCTACTTATACTTTTGATCTCTTCAGAAACTACCCATACTATCTTGTTAATCTCTTATCCATTTAGTGATTATTAGTTCGTTTACTTCTTATGTCTTAATTATGTTATTTAAACTATTTATACATCTTAGTTATTACTGTCGGTGAATTAAGAATTGTATAGATCATTGTTTTACTCCTGCACATGTGTACTTTGTTAATTTAATAAAAACTAACTTAACTTTGTTGATGGGGACAAAGTGGTGGAGTGGCGAGACTCATTCTCCCATGATGATCTGAGAGGTAAGGTCATTCTTCATTATGTAGGATTACTTAGTTCGTTCCAACTAAGGCACCTTATTTATTGACTTACAGGTTACTTTTGTGACATCAGGATTATTTGGTTACTTGAAGCAATTAATTTCCTACTTATACTTCCAATTTTTCCTTGCAATTTTATTACTGTTTCATTTTACGACTCAGGTAGTCCCTATGTTCATTAATTATCTTTCATAGTTAATTAACTAGATGTTGTGAATTAACTTATTGTCCTTACCATTATTAATTATCTATCTCTTGGTTAATTAATTACACTTCTCTTGTTTCTATTTTGCAGATCTTCCTTGGTTACGAGTTTGGAAACTTAAGCTTGTTCTTCCTAGTGAGGGCATCATGGAATACTACGTTTGCCATGATTCCTAAATACTACAAAACCTAGAATAAATAGTTATAAACAATTGATACCTATATGAAATAGCAAAGGGCATGTACCAACACATTACTTTGATGCTAGGGGGGTAAAATATAAACACTATACAATAGTGTTAAGTCTACGCACACTTTAGAGTTGAAAGACTATGGTATAAATACCATGTCATTGGTAATATGTTTGCGGTAGCATTAGAAGGTGGAGAAACTATAGGATATAGTGCGCACCACGATATAACAGGGTTTATCTTAAGACTTGGTTGAATTTATTACAATGATGATTCATAAACTATGGTGAGGGTTCATGAATGCGTTAATGGCCACCACCTGGTGCCATTAATGCCATCGGAGTTTGTGAAAATGCTTGGAAAAGGGTTTGGGCATTTGTTGTTTGTGCATTATGTGGTTTTGGCATTGGGTTTTCATGTGGCTTCTGCGTAGTTGGAGAAGGGAGGCGACCTCCATTGATTTGCAGGTAAGCTAACCACCAGACTCTCTGTAAACACATTGTTTCATTGTTTTATCCATGGCATGGTCATGCTTCTCATGCCATCGTTGATCTGATTGCAGGTGAAAATGAATGCACTCTAGGGTTTGCATAGAGCTATGGTTTCGATTCGAGGTTGCTACTTCATGGCCATGGTAAGCCTGCTAGCAAGATCTTACTTTCCTCCTCTCATTCTCGACATTTCTGAGTTGGGATTCTTTACAGGGTTGGGGTTTTAGATGGCACTTGTTGACTCTGCCTTTGGGGTTTGTAATGTAACTTGCTCTGGGTTTTGAATCTCATTGGGAGGTTTGGCATCTTGAGCTATGGCTGCACCATTACTTGTAATGGTGCCATAGCTCACAACTTTCCATTTAACATTATTAATATGTTGTCTGTTGTAAAAGATGTTCCGTGCCTTACTATGTAAATATACTACGTGTTGGATTTTATGTGAAGACTATAATTTGTATTGGTATAAGATGTGAACGATTTTTGTTCAACATTTTTAATAGATTATACTGTGTAAATTCGGGACTGTGTAGTTATTTTAGTGTTGCGTTTAAAAAGTTGACTTGTTGGGTTCGATCATGGCTTTAAGCCTGTAGAATTTACCCTATGTATAATGGTAACAATTTGGGTTTTGGAAGTATGCACAACACTCCATTTATATTGTTTGTAATTTATGTTTGGGAAAGCTTCTAGGACTTGGG
Organism: Pseudotsuga menziesii; assembly: GCA_001517045.1. Lineage (NCBI taxonomy): Eukaryota > Viridiplantae > Streptophyta > Pinopsida > Pinales > Pinaceae > Pseudotsuga > Pseudotsuga menziesii. The sequence continues at coordinate 32,601 of LPNX011046661.1, forward strand.
GTGTTATTCCATGGGCTGCACCATTATTGCAATGGTATCGTAGCCCATTGGCTTTCCACTGTAAGCTTTGTGTTAGCATTAATGCAAACTGTGTATTATACAGAGTGTTGTAATTTGGTTTTAATGGTTCAGCATGGGTGCAGACCATGCCATGAATGGCATGTGCCTCTCCCAATGACTGTGATAGCTTAGTTGGAATTTTAATATGTAATTTATTATTTAAAAAGATATGGCTGTAACAACCAAGGTTATGGAAAACCCACAATATTGTTTTGGTTACTGTAGCATGACTATGTGATTATTACTGTGTGATTGGATTTGGAAACTTGGTTTTGGCCGGTGTGACTAGGTATACGACCTTCAGGATTTGGGCCTGGGCGATACCAAATTGTAAAACATTTTATATGTAATTATAGAAGGGATACTATGTATTAAGCTATGTATTTTGTTATGCGTTTTGATTACAGTAATGATTTATGTTAAGGTTATTATTATGTTGGCCTTGGGTCATGGACATCCATGGGATTCGATGTCGTGACCTGTGTTGGGATAAGATAGGGTTCTCTTCTTAAGAGGAACGATTCCTTATTTAAATAAGAACTATAGAGATGTTTTTAATGTGGATTTTAATTTTTGTTATGAATTATATTTGAAAAAATTATGAACTCTTACATGCGTAGGTAATGCTAGTTCATAAGACACTGGTCCTTTCTTGGCTAGAATTTCAAAACGTCCACAAAATCTAGGTGTTAACTTACCACACCTACCCAAGATCAATGAGCTCCGTTTTGCTTTCACTTTCAAGTAGACATGCTCAACTACTTGATAGTCTTTATCTTTTCTCTTCTTATCCGCATAATGTTTCTGGTGGTCTTGTGCCTCTTTAAGGTTTCCCTGGACCTTGGTAACTAACTGTTCCAAGTCCAATAATAGGTCAGGCCCTAACATGAGTCGATCCATCGAACTGTACCAAGTAACTGGGTTCCTACACTTCCATCCATAGAGTACCTCAAAAGGACTCATCTTGGTGGAATCTTGACACCCGTTGTTATATGCAAACTTTGCAAGGTGCAGATAATCCTCCCACTTGGTGGGGTTGTTCATGACATACATTCGAATCATGTATTCAAAAATTTGGTTTACTCTTTCAGTCTACCCATCCATATGTGGGTGACAAGTAGTGCTAAAGTTTAGTTGTGTCTCTAATCCAGAGAATAAAGATCTCCAAAACTTCCCTGTAAACTTAACATCTCGATTTGAGATAATTGCTTTGGGTATCCCACGCAATCTAAATATCTCTTTTAGTAAGATAGCGGCAATGTTCATGGCCTTGTAGGTCAATTTTATGGGGATGAAGTGTGCTGCCTTTAACATCTTGTCAATGACTACGAAGATGGAATCATTTTGCTTCTTGATTTTTGGTAATCCAGTAATAAAATCCAAACTAATAACCTCCCACTTTTATTCCGGAATGGGAAATGGATGTAGCAATCCTGAAGGATGCCGGTGCTTAGCTTTAACTAGCTGGCATTCCTGACATTTCACAATAAACATTGCAATTTCAACCTTTAACTTAGGCTAGAAAAACTGTCTCTTGACGACAGATATCATCTTTTGATATCCCAAATGCCCCGAGTAGGGTGCCCTATGAAATTCTGTGAGGATGCTGGACTGATTGTCCCCTCCATCTAGAACATACAAACTATCCTTGGACCATAGTAGTCCGGAGTCATCCACCTTGTATTCCTTCTATTGTGGAAACAACCGGTCCTCTTGGACCTTCTTGAGGATTTCCACATAGAATGGGTCAACCTTGTTGGCCGTTCTAATATTCTCATGCAAATATGCATAAGTTTGACTCAGGGTCACCTCGTATATCATATGAGTTCGTCGACTCAAAGCATCAGCAAATTTGTTCTCTTTTCCCTTAATATGCTTTAGTTCAAAGTGATAGTCACTCAGGAAATCCAACCTTTTGGATTGCCTCACATTTAGATCGGGTTGATCGAATAAATACTTTAGACTCAAATTGTCAGTCTTTAGAAGGAAATTCATTCCCATGAGGTAGTGCCTCCACATCTTTAGAGCGTGGATAATGGCCGCTAGCTCAAGATCATGAGTGGGATAATTATGCTCATGCTCTTTTAATTTCCTGGATTCATAACAGATCGCATGATCGTTTTGCAAGAGGACTCCTCCAAGTGCTTCCTTGCTTGCATCCGTGCATACAACGAAATCCCCATCGGGATTTGCAATCCACAACACTAGTGCGGTAATGAAAATCTGCTTAAGATTTTGAAAACTTTCTTCACACTTGTCATTCCATAAGAAATTGTTTGCTTTCTTTTGCAAATCCATCATGGGGCAAGAGATTCTCAAGAAGTTCTCAATGAACTTTCGATAATACCTGGCTAAACCCAAAAATGACCTAATGTCAGTGACACTAGTCGGGGTATGCCAATCCTTTATAGCTTGAATATTTTTTGGGTCCACAACTATTCCTGCCTCGGATATGATGTGACCTAGGTACTGTATTTGTGGTTTGTAAAAACCACATTTACTAAACTTAGCGTAGAGTTGGTGTTCTCTCAACACTTGAAGTACTATGCGAAGGTGTTCTTCATGTTCCTCTTTATTCTTAGAATAAACCAGAAGGTTGTCAATAAAGACTACTACAAACTTATTCATATATTTACTGAATATGTTGTTCATCATACACATAACGTTTGCGGGTGCATTGGTCAACCCGAACGACATCACTACAAACTTGTAGTGCCCATACCTTGTATGAAATGCAGTCTTGGGAATATGTTCATCTTGGATCCGTACCTGATGGTACCCGAATCACAGGTCAATATTCGAAAATATTTTGGCTCCTACACCTGGTCGAACAAATAATCGATCCTAGGGAGCGGGTAACGGTTCTTTATAGTCATTTTCTTCAACAAACGGTAATCAATGCACATCTGCATCATACCATCCTTCTTCTTTATGAACAAAATTGGTGCTCCCCAAGGGGACACAATGGGTTTGATATACCCTTTCTATATTAACTCCTGCAACTACAGTTTGAGTTCCACCAATTCTGGTGCACTAATGCGGTAAGGGGATTTGGAGGCCGGAACTGATCCTTGGGTCAGTTTGATGGAAAATTCTAGGTCTCGTTTTAGAGGTAATATGGGGATTTCCTTGAGAAACACATCCTTGAATTCTTCAATAATTGGGAAGTCTTATATGCGTTGTTCTCTATAAGACTCTTCGTCTGGGATGTTCGCTGCAAACAACTTGCAGCCCTTCCTAACACACTTCTTCGCTTGTAAGGAAGAGATTTTTCTTACAGAAACTTTCTTTGTGATGCCTTGAACCTTCACTTGGTTCCCTTGGCTATCACTGCACAAGATAGACTTTTGTAGACAATAGAGCATGACATGGTGTTGTTCCAACTAGTCCATGCTGATAAGAATATCGTACGATCCTAAAGGTAGGATCTTTAGGTTTACCTTAGTAAGGAAACCATTCAGGTTTACTTCACATTCTTTAACAATTTTTGAAACCTTCCGTTTTGTACCGGTGGCTAACTATACCAAGCAAGGTTTAACATGATTTACTTTTCCTAACTTGCATAAATCAACAATATTAGGTGCAACTTAGCTCGGGCAAGCACCGGGATCAATAAGTATTGAAGCAGAGGTGTTCAAGATCTTACCTTCGATCTCAACCATTGTATCTTGATGGTCCACCTGTCGGCCATCTAATGCTGCATAGATTCATGGGGTTCCTGCTATATACTCAATGGTAGGTTCTTCTTGCAGGTTATGCAAGACTCCATTGTGCTTGTTCTTAAATTCTCGAGCATAATGCGGCCTGTTGCACTTCCAGCACTTGATCGGTAAAGGGGTAGAATTGGCTCCTCTTGCCACTTTCTTATTACCATTAGGAGCTAGTACATAAGGCTTCGTACCAGTTTTGTTCAATTTCGTGTTCTCTTAAAAGCTGTTATTTTGCTTTCTATAAGGCTGTGGGTTTGACACAGGCTTGCGGTTATCATAAAAGTTTCTATACTTTTCTCTATTTCATTTATGGTTTTCTTGCCGTAACTTCCCATGATCATAGCAAAGTCAAGCCTTCTGTAGTGCAGCATCCAGAGTCTTTAGCATGTCGAATTCAATCCTGTCTTGAAAACTAGGAGGAAAACATCCTAGGAATTGCTAGATCTTCACCTTCTCTTATTTGATATACGATACATAATGCAGTAGATCTAAAAATCTATTTATAAATGCGTTCATAGTCATGGGCCCCATGCGCAATTCATGGAACTCTTTTACCTTACAGTCAAATAACCTTTCTGACATGTATTTTTCTTGGAAAATATTTCAGAAGTTTTCCTAGCTTATTTCTCATAGCTCATCTCTCTTGGTGTTCTTTAAATCTTTCCAACATCTTATTGCCTTACCATTCAGGTTGTAGATGGCAAGCCTAGCCTGCATCACACTTGAATAGTTATGAACTTGGAAATACTTACTCATTCCCAGCAACCATTATTCAGCCTTTTCTCTCGTATTTACTTCACCTTCATAGGCCGAGGCTCTATTTTTTTGAAACTCCCCTTGAAGACTATCATCATTTCTTTGCCTCTTTCTCCCTAGAGAAAGTGAGTCATCACTAGCAGGACTGTGATGATCTCCTTTAGTTGCTTCAGGTGTACCTTCTTTTTCTGGTTCTCTTGACTTTCTGGCCCACTCATGGTACAGTTATCTTTTGGATCTATTGGTGGACTGGGTAGGTTTACCTTGCAGGATCCCTCTGTCCTGTTACGCAATAATGCTTCATTTATAGCTTGTTGTTCCTTTCTTTCATTTAGTCTGTCTTCTCTAAAACTTTTCAATTCAGCTTGAAGACAGTGCAAAGTTTTCAGCACATCAGAGTTTAGCTCGACCACCAAGTTCACTTCCGGACTAGGGGTGCTCATTTCTTCTTGCCAGCTGTTTTCTTCCTCAGTATTCATAAACTGAACAGCACTGTAAAAATTTTCCCGAAACACAAAAAAATTTAATAGCAGCAAAAATTTCTGTTAGTAACAAAAATTACTTATCATACTTTATTTTCTCTACGTGAATTCTTGGTGCGCCCATAAGTCTCTCAGTATTGAAACTGGGCTCTGATACCACTTGTAATGTCCCCAAAAATTGAAAAAAAATATATTATAGGCTAGTGAAAACTACCCCAAAGGGGATCATTATTACACGTGTGGAATTACATGCGCTACTTATACTTTTGATCTCTTCAGAAACTACCCATACTGTCTTGTTAATCTCTTATCCATTCAGTGATTATTAGTTCGTTTAATTCTTATGTCTTAATTCTGTTATTTAAACTATTTATACATCTTAGTTATTACTGTCGATGAATTAATGAATTGTATAGATCATTGTTTTACTCCTGCACATGTGTACTTTGTTTATTTAATAAAACCTAACTTCACTTTGTTGATGGGAACAAAGTGGTGGAGTGGCAAGACTCATTCTCCCATGATTATTTGAGAGGTAAGGTCATTCTTTGTTATGCATGCTTACTTAGTTCATTCGAACTAAGGCACCTTATTTATTGACTTACAGGTTATTTTTATGACATCAGGATTATTTGGTTACTTGAAGCAATTAAGTTCCTAGTTATACTTCCAATTCTGCCTTGCACTTTTATTAATGTTCCTTTTTATGACTCAGGTAAGCACTATGTTTGTTAATTATCTTTCTTAATTAATTAACTAGATGTTGTGAATTAACTTACTGCCCTTACCATTATTAATTATCTATCTCTTGGTTAATTAATTACACTTCTCTTGTTTCTATTTTACAGGTCTGCCTTGGTTACGAGTTTGGAAACTTAATCTTATTCTTCCTAGTGAGGGAATCATGGAATACTACGTTTGCCATGATTCCTAAATACTAGAAAAGCTAGACTAAATACTTATGCAGAAATAATACCTATAAGAACTAGCAAAGGGCATGTAATAACATAATATTTTGATGCTAAGGGGATGACATTGTAAACACTATACAATAGTGTTAAGGTTTGCACATACTTTAAAGTTGGGAGACTATGGTATAAATACCATGTCATTAGTATTATGTCTGCGCTGACATTAGAAGGTGGGGAAACTATAGGGTATAGTGTGCACCATGAAATAACATGGTTTAAACTTATGACTTGGTTAATAAGTATTATAACAATGATTCATAAACTATGGTGAGGGTTTATGAATTCATTAATGGCCACCAGTTGGTGCCATTAATTCCATCGGGGTTTGTGAAAATGCTTGGCAAAGGATTTGTGGATTCCCTGTTTCTGAATTATGTGGTTTTGGAATTGGGGTTTAATGTGGCTTCTGCGCAGTTGGAGAAGGGAGGAGACCTCCATCGATTTGTAGGTAAGATAACCACCCGAATTTGTGTAAACACATCATTTCATTGCTTTATACATGGCATGGTCATGCTTCTCATGTCATCGTTTATTTGATTGCAGGTGAAAACGAAGGTGCTCTGGGGTTTTCACAGAGCTACACTTTTGATTTGGGGTTGCTACTTCATGGCCATGGTAAACCTGCTAGCAAGATCTTACTTTCCTCCTCTCGTTCTAGGAATTTCTGAGTTGGGATTCTTTACAGGGTTCGGGTTTTAGATGGCACTTGTTGACTCTGCCTTTGGGGTTTGTAATGTAGCATTCTCTAGGTTTCGACTCTCATTGGGAAGTTTGGCCGCTTTGAGCCATGGCTGGACCATTACTTGTAATGGTGCCATATCTCATAGCTTGTCATTTAACATTATTAATACGTTGACTGTTGTAAAAGAGGATTTGTGCCTTACTATGTAAATATACCACGCGTTGGCTTTTATGTGAAGACTGTAATGTGTTTTGGTATAGGATGCATACAATTTTCGTTCAGCATTTTTAATATATTATACTATTTAATTTCAGGACTGTGTAGTGATTTTAATGTTGCGTTTAAAATGTTGACTTGCTAGGTTCGATCATTGCTTTAAGCCTGTAGAATTTACTCTGTGTATAATTGTAAAAGTTTGGGTTTTGGAAGTATGCATAGAACTCCGTTTATATTGTTTGTAATTTATGTTTGGGAAATCTTCTAGAGCTTGGGGCATTATGCCATCGGCTGCACCATTGTTGTAATGGTTCCGTAGCCCATTGGCTTGCCACCGTAAGCTTTGCATTAGCGTTAATGGAAACTGTGTATTATACAAAGTGTTGTAATTTTGTTTTAATGGTTCAGCATGGGTGCAAGCCATGCCATGAATGGCATGTGATTCTCCCAATGACTACGATAGCTTAGTTGGAATTTTAATAAGTAATTTGTTATTTAAAAATATATGGCTGTAATAGCCAGGGTTATGGAAAAACCATGATATCGTTTTGGTTACTGTAGCATGACTGTGTGATTATTACTGTGTGATTGGATTTGGAAACTTGGCTGTGGCCGATGTGACTGGGTATACGACCTTCAAGATTTGGGCCTAGGTGATACCAAATTGTAAAACATTTTATATGTTATAATAGAGAGGATACTATATATTAAGCTATGTATTTTGTTATGTGTTTTGATTACAGTAATGATTTATGTTGAGGTTATTATTATGTTGGACTTGGGTCATAGACATCCATGGGATTCGATGTCACAACCTGTGTTGGCATAAGATAGGGTTTTCTTCTTAAGAGAAAGGATTCCTTATTTAAATAATAAGTATAGAGATGTTTTTAATGTGGAGTTTAATTTTGATTATGAATTATATTTGTAACCCATAAGGGTCGATACCAGAACCTCTGTTTATTAATACAGAGTTATATGAATTGTTTACTTGGTAAGATTATAGGTGGATGTTTATGATGAATATTATAAGGGACCTTTAAAGATATAATGCATGTCATTTATGGTATTTTATTATAGATGTTAAGACTGTAGAGATGTTTTTAATGTGGAGTTTAATTTTGCTTATGAATTATATTTGTAACCCATAAGGGTCGATACCACAACCTCTGTTTATTAATACAGAATTATATGAATTGTTTACTTGGTAAGATTATAGGTGGATGTTTATGATGAATATTATAAGGGACCTTTAAAGATATAATGCATGTCATTTATGGTATTTTATTATAGATGTTAATACTGTAGGTTTTATGCAAGAGTCTTGATAAGGACCACATGGATGGTCACGATATCCCTTTGATTAATTATAATGTTTGTTTCCAGTTATGTAAAGTATTTTGTTTTAATGATTATGTGACACAGACCTTGGAAGGTCTTTAATAATTTGATTAGCTTGTTTATTATATTGAATATGTTCTTAGTAGATCTAGTTTATAATATATACTTGTTATTAGTTAGGATAATTAATATTTTAATTAATTGCTACTGCACTAGTTTCTTTAAAGCTTAGGGAAAGCCTCTGCTAACAAATGGAATATGTCAACAGGGTATTGAATACAGAGAACAAAGTATAAACATAATACTAAGATCAAAACCTATTTAATACAGGAACATTTATGAAAGATACAAACCCTGAACATAAACAACATATAATAAAAATTCTCCAGCCTATGATTAGTAAATTATAAATACAAACCCTAGCAGATTATTAACCATAAAACTTAACCATTAGGGTTAGAAATTACATTGTAGCCATTACTCAACATAAACAGTAATGAATCTTTAGGAAAGAAATAGAATAGGCCTTCAAGGGTTTCATACCTGAATTTCAAGCTTTGTCAATGGCTGCACCTGCACACTTAAATAACCTGCATTAATAATTAAATGTAGATATGACTTGTGTTTGATGATGAAATCACTTGGGAACTACCACGTTCCACCCAACCATGACTCGGAACCATTCCTGGTTTAAATTTGGATCCCCCCAAACTGGACCCCAACATCGAAGTAGCTTAGAGCTCCTAAAGTAGGGTTTCCTAACTGGTAATTAGTTCTGAATCAATCCTCTTTTCCTTGCAGGAAAGGTTCTCCAAGAAAACATTTGAGAGCAAAAACAGGCAAAATAAGAATTATACTAGATAAAAATCAGAACCCCAAGCCTTTTCTTGGCTTGAGTCTTTATATACAGACTTTTCAGTCAAAGGGGTAGTTAAATTAAGAAATCATTGATTTCTTGATTTAACCCTTTTTAATTTACTGGGGTAATTTTCAATTCTTAACCTAGGAACTTTTAACTAGTTCCTAGTAAATCTTTCATAGATATTTCACTATTTATTAATCCTTTAATAATAAATAATAATTGGTGGAGCTTCTCTTCTTTCTTTATTCAATTATATAATTAATCATAAGTAATGCTTTATACAAACTATGTATAAAATACATAGTATTATAATACTTGTTAGCATTTGTCTTCAGGCATCATGTTTCATGATCCCTAGACTTAACGACACTTCTTTATGAAGGTCAAGTAGATAGAATGATCAAGTCTACTAGGCTAGCCAACTCTAAACATCCTTGCATGTTGGATTTCCCTCGTATAATGTGGTAGTTCTTCAGTACTTGATGAGAATACAAAAAATTCAAATTTCATTTAATCACTTAAAAATAAGTATGATGAGATCAATATTATTCTGGAGTCATTTTCACTCGAAGGTGATTTTAATATTTTCAGTAACCCCTAGTGCTTACCAGAGGCCATACTCAACGCTTATAACAGGGAGTTACAAACATAGTGCAATTCTAGAGCTCTCACTCAACACTAAATGCTAGGATGTACTTGTATGATACACCTAGGGATACAATGGCCAAGGATCCGATGCTCCAGAGCTTATGCTCAACATCAACATGGAATTCCCCAGAGCTTATGCCCAACATTTCCAATTATATTTTCATGTGTTCCAGAGCTTTATGCTCAACACAAATGTAAGTACTCATGTGATCTAGAGCCTCTCCCTCAACATTAAACATCTCATTGATCATGTGCTTCAGGGTCCACACCGAACACAAAACATTTCATCAATCATGTTCTTCATGTTCCATGCCCAACACAACCAACATATATATACATGTATCATCAACAATTGGATTACACCCAATATACAAAGAAAATCATCATGTTCATACACAGTGGGGTCTTTGACCCAATATAAAAATAAAACATCAATATAACCATCATGATCAATAGGTTCATTCCTATAAATGGTAGGTCCAAAATTTGGGATATTACATCCCTCCCCGCTTAGTGCAACACTATCCCTAGTGTTCTAGGGACTCTGAATGATATCATGAAACAAGGTGGGGTAAGCCTTTCTCATGGTGGCCTCATTCTCCTAGGTAGCCTCATCTACCTCAAAGTGCTTCCACTGCACTTTCAATTGGACTACAGTGCGCTTCCGAAGCTGCACTTCTCTCTTGTCCAATATATGCAAAGGATTAGGGGAAAATTCCCCCTTAGGTTCCACCTGTAATAATGACCAATCAATGACATGCTTAGTGTCATAAACATATTTCTTTAATAAAGATGCATGGAAAACATTATGAACTCTTATGTGCGCAGGTAATGCTAGTTCATAAGCCATTGGTCCTTTCTTGGATAGAATTTCAAAAGGTCCACAAAATCTAGATGCTAACTTACCACACCTAACCAAGCTCAACGAGCTCTAGTTTTCTTTCACTTTCAAGTAGACATGCTCACCTACTTGATAGTATTTATATTTTCTTTTCTTATCTGCATAACTTTTCTTATGGTCTTGTGCCTCTTTAAGGTTTCCCTGGACCTTGGTAAATAACTATTCCAAGTCCAATAATAGGTCAGGCCTTAACACAGGCTGATCCACCAAACTATCCCAAGTAACTGGGGTCATACACTTCCGTCCATAGAGTACCTCAAAAGGAGTCATCTTGGCAGAAGCCTGATACCCGTTGTTATATGCAAACTTTGCAAGGTGTAGATAATCCTCCCACTTGGTGGGGTTGTTCATGACATACATTTGAATCATGTCTTCAACAATTTGGTTCACTCTTTTAGTATGCCCGTTCATCTATGGGTGATAAGCAGTGCTAAAGTTCAGTTGCGTCTCTAATCCAGAGAATAAAGATCTCCAAAAGTTTCCTATAAACTTAACATCTCGATTTGAGATAATTGCTTTGGGTATCCCATGCAATCTAAATATCTCTTTTAGGAAGATATCAGCAATGTTCATGGCCTTGTAGGTCGATTTTATGGGGATGAAGTGTGCTGCCTTTGACACATTGTCAATGACTATGAAGATGGAATCATTTTGCATCTTCGTTATTAGTAAGCCAGTAATAAAATCCATACTTATAACCTCCCACTTCCATTTCGGAATGGGCAATGGCTGTAGAAATCCTAAAGGATGTTGGTGCTCATCTTTAACTAGCTGGTATTCCTGACATTTTGCAATAAACATTGCAATGTCATCCTTTAACTTAGGCTAGAAAAAGTATCTCTTGACAACAATATCATCTTTTGATATCCCGGGTGCCCCGAGTAGGGTGCCCTATGAAATTCTATGAGGATGCTGGGCTGAATGTCCCCTTCATCTGGAACATACAATCTATCCTTGAACCATAGTAGTCTGGATTCATCCACCTTGTATTCCTTCTGTTGTTGAAACAACCGGTCCTCTTGGACCTTCTTGAGGATTTCCACATAGAACAGGTCAAAATTGTTGGTCGTTCTAATCTTCTCATGCAAATCTGCATCAGTTTGACTTAGGGTCACTTCATATATCATATGCGTTCATCGACTCAAAGCATCAACAACTTTGTTCTCTTTGCCCTTAATATACTTTAGTTCAAAGTGGTACTCACTCAGGAAATCCAACCATCTAGCTTGCCTCACATTCAGATTGGGTTGATCAAATAAATACTTTAGACTCATATTGTCAGCCTTTAGAAGGAACTTCCTTCCCATGAGGTAGTGCCTCCAAATCTTCAGAGCATGGATAATGGCCGCTAGCTCAAGATCGTGCATGGGATAATTCTCTTCATACTCTTTTAATTTACGTGATTCATAATGAATTGCATGATCATTTTGTAAGAGGACTCCTCCAAGTCCTTCCTTGCTTGCATCTGTGCATACAATGAAATCCCCATTGGGATCCGGAATCTGTAACACTGGTGCAGTCATCAAAAGCTGCTTAATCTTTTGAAAACTTTCTTCACACTTGTCAATCCATAAGAACTTGTTCGCTTTCTTCTGCAAAGCCATCATGGGGCAAGCAATTCTCGAGAAGTTCTCAATGAACTTTCAATAATACCCAGCTAAATAAAAAAAGACCTAATGTCAGTGACACTAGTCGAGGCATGCCAATCCTTTATAGCTTGAATCTTTTTCAGGTCCACAGCTATTCCTGCCTTGGATATGATGTGACCTAGGTATCGTATTTGTGGTTTGTAAAAATCACATTTACTAAACTTAGCGTAGAGCTAATGTTCTCTCAACACTCGAAGTACTATGCGAAGGTGTTCTTTGTGTTCCTCTTTATTCTTGGAATAAACCAGAATGTCATCAATAAATACTAGTACAAACTTATCCAGATATTTACTGAATATGTTGTTCATCGTACACATAAAGTTTGCGGGTGCATTGGTCAACCCAAACGGCATCACTACAAACTCATAGTGCCCATAACTCTTACAAAAGGAGGTCTCGGAAATATATTCGTCTCGGATATGTACCTGATGGTACCCAGATCGCAGGTCAATCTTTGAAAAGATTTTGGCTCCTCCCACCTTGTCGAACAAATCATCGATCCTAGGGAGAGGGTAACGGTTCTTTATAGTAATTTTGTTCAACTGATGGTTATCAATGCACATCCGTATCGTACCATCCTTATTGTTTATGAACAAAATCGGTGCTCCCCAAGGGGACACACTAGGTAAGATATACCCTTTCTCTGTTAACTCCTACAACTGGAGTTTGAGATCCACCAATTCTGGTGCACTCATGGAGTAAGGGGATTTGGAGGCCAAAAATTATCGTGCGGTCGGTTCGATGGAAAATTCTAGGTCTCATGTTAGAGGTAATATGGGGATTTCCTCAGGAAACACATCCTTGAATTCCTCAAGAATGAAGAAGTCTTCTATGTGTTGTTCTCTATCATACTCTATGTCTCAGATGTTCACCACAGACAACTTGCATCCCTTCCTATGACAATTCTTTGCTTGTAAGGTAGAGATTTTTTTTACAAAAACTTTCTTTGGGATGCCTTGAACCTTCACTTGGTTCCCTTGGCTATCAATACACAAGATAGACTTGTGTTGACAATCGAGCATGACATGGTGCTATTCCAACCAGTCCATGCCAATAAGAATATCGTATGATCCTAAAGGTAGGATGTTCAGGTTTACCTTAGTAAGGAAACCATTCATGTTTACTTCACATTATTTAAAAATTTCCGAAACCTTACGTTTCATACTGGTGGCTAACTATACCAGCCAAGGTTTAACATGCTTTACTTTTCCTAACTTGCATAAATCAACAATATTAGGTGCAACATAGCTCCGGCAAGGATGGGGATCAATAAGTATTGAAACAAAGGTGTTCAAGATATTACGTTCGATCTTGACCACTGTAGCTTGATGGTCCACCTGTCAGCCATCTAATGCTACATATATTTCTGGGGTTCTTGCTATATCGTGAACGATAGGTTATTCTTGTGGGTTATGCAAGACTCCATTCCTATTGTTCTTACATTCTTGGGCATAATGCGGCTTGTTGCACTTCTAGCACTTGATCACTAAAGGGGTAGCATCGACTCCTCTCGCCACTTGCTTATTACCATTAGGAGCTGGTACATAAGGGTTCATACTAGTTTTGTTGAAGTTCTTGTTCACTTGAAAGTTGTTATTTTTCTTTCTATAAGGTTGTGGGCTTGACCCAGGCTTGCGGTTATCAGAAATGTTTCTAGACTTTTCTCTTTTTCGGTTCTAGTTTTCTTGCCGTAACTGCCCATGCTCATAGCAGAGTTAGGCCTTGTGTAGTGCAGTATCCAGAGTCTTTGGCATGTCAAATTCAATCCTGTCCCAAAAACTGGGAGGAAGACATGCTAGGAAATGCTGGATATTCACCTTCTCTTCTTTGATATATGGTACATAATGCAGCAGATCTAGAAATCTGTTTATAAATGCGTCCATAGTCATGGACCCCATGCGCAGTTCATGGAACTCTTTTACCTTCCAGTCAAAGAACCTTTCTAACATGTAATTTTGTTGGAAAATATTTTGAAACTTTTCCCAACTTATTTCTTGTAGCTCATCTTTCTTGGTGCACTTTAAATCTGGCCACCATCTTGCTACCTTACCATTCAAGCTATATATGGAAAGCCTAGCCTACATCACACTTGAATAGGTATGAACCTGGAAATACTTACTCATTCCTAGCAACCATTCTTCAGCATTTTCTCCTATATTTACTTCACCTTCATAGGTCGAGGCTCTTATTTTTTGAAACTCCCCCTGAAGACTATCATCGTTTCTTTGCCTCTTTCTCCATGGAGAAAGTGAGTCATCACTAACAGGACTGTGATGATCTCCTTTAGTTGCTTCAAGTGTACCTTATTTTTCTACTTCTCTTGGGTTGTTGGCCCACTCATGGTACGGTTCTCTTTTATATCTATTGGTGCACTGGGTAGGTTTACCTTGTGTGCTCCCTCCCATCATGTTGCACAATAATGCTTTATTTATAGCTTGCTGTTCCTTTCTTTCATTTAGACTGTCTTCTCTAAAACTTTTCAGTTCAGCTTGAAGACTATGCAAAGTTTTCAACACATCAGAGTTTAGCTCGACCACCAAATTCACTTCTGGAGTGGGGGTGGTCATTTCTTCTTGCCGACTGTTTTCTTCCTCAGTATTCATAAACTGAATAGCACTGTAAAAATTTTCTTGAAACACAAAAAATTTAATAGCAGCAAAAATTTCTGTTAGTAACAAAAATTACTTATCATACTTTATTTTCTCTATGTGAATGCTTGGTGTGCCCATAAGTCTCTCAGTATTGAAACTAGGCTCTGATACCACTTGTAAAGTCCCCAAAAATTGGAAAAAAAAATATAGGCTAGTGAAAACTACCCCAAAGGGGATCATTATTACTCACGCAGAATTACATGCGCTACTTATACTTTTTATCTCTTCATAAACTACCCATACTGTCTTGTTAATCTCTTATCCATTCAGGGATTATTAGTTTGTTTACTTCTTATGTCTTAATTCTATTATTTAAACTATTTTTACATCTTAGTTATTATTGTCGATGAATTAATGAATTGTATAGATCATTGTTTTACTCCTGCACATGTGTACTTTGTTTATTTAATAAAAACTAACATAACGTTGTTGATGGGAACAAAGTGGTAGAGTGGCGGGACTCATTCTCCCATGATGATCTGATAGGTAAGGTCATTCTTTGTTATGCATGCTTTGTTAGTTCATTCAAACTAAGGAACCTTATTTATTGACTTATAGCTTACTTTTGCAACATCATGATTATTTGGTTACTTGAAGCAATTCAGTTCCTAGTTATACTTCCAGTTTACCTTTTACTTTTATTACTGTTATGTTTTATGACTCAGGTAAGCCCTATGTTTGTTAATTATATTTCTTAGTGACTTAAGTAGATGTTGTGAATTAACTTACTATCCTTTCCATTATTAATTATCTATCTCTTGGTTAATTAACTACACTTCTCTTGTTTCTATTTTGTAGGTCGGCCTTGGTTACGCATTTCGAAACTTAAGCTTCTTTTTCCTAGTAAGGGCATCATGGAATACTAGATTTTCCATGATTCCTAAATACTACAAAACCTAGACTAAAGAATTATGCACAAACGCTACCTATAAGAACTAGAAAAGGGCATGTAATAACATAATACTTTGATGCTAAGGGGATGACATTGTAAACACTATACAATAGTGTTAAGGCCTGTGCATACTTTAAAGTTGGGAGACTATGGTATAAATACCATGTCATTAGTATTATGTCTACGCTGACATTAGAAGGTGGAAAAACTATAGGGTATAGTGTGCACCATGAAATATCAGAGTTTAAACTTATGACTTGGTTGATATGTATTATAACGATGATCCATAAACGATGGTGAGGTTTTATGAATGTAATGGCCACCAGTTGGTGCCATTAGTGCCATCGGGGTTTGTGAAAATGCTTGGCAAAGAATTTGGGCATTCGTTGTTTGTGCATTATGTGGTTTTGGCATTTGGGTTTCATGTGGCTTCTGCATAGTTGGAGAAGGGAGGTGACCTCCATCGATTTACAGGTAAGATAACCACCATACTCTATGTAAACACATCATTTCATTGTTTTATCCATGGCATGGTCATGCTTCTCATTCCGTCCTTGATTTGATTATAGGTGAAAACGAAGGCGCTCTGGGGTTTTCATAGAGCTACGCTTTCGATTTAGGGTTGCTACTACATGGCCATGGTAAGCCTTCTAGCAATATCTTACTTGCCTCCTCTCGTTCTGGGCATTTTTGAGTTGGGATTCTTTACAGGGTTGGGGTTTTATATGGCACTTGTCGACTCTGCCGTCGGGGTTTGTAATGCATCTTGCTCTGGGTTTTGACTCTCATTGGGAAGTTTGGAATTTTGAGCCATGGCTCCACCATTACTTATAATGGTTCCATAGCTCACAGCTTTCCATGTAACATTATTAATACGTTGACTATTGTAAAAGAGGATTCGTGCCTTACTATGTAAATATACCGCGTGTTGGCTTTTATGTGAAGACTGTAATGTGTTTTGGTATAGGATGCATGCAATTTTTGTTTAGCATTTTTAATAGATTATACTGTGTAAATTCAGGACTGTGTAATTATTTTAATGCTTCGTTTAAAATGTTGACTTGTTGGGTTCAATCATGGCTTTAATCTTGTAGAATTTACTCTGTGTATAATTGTAACACTTTGGGTTTTGGAAGTATGCACAACACTCCAATTATATTGTTTGTAATTTATGTTTGGGAAAGCTTCTAGAGCTCGGGGCATTATTCCATGGGCTGCACAATTGTTGCAATGGTGTCGTAGTCCATTGTCTTTCCATCGTAAGCTTTGCATTAGCAATAATGGAAAATGTGTATTATACAAAGTGTTGTAATTTGGTTTTATTGGTTCAGCGTGGGTGCAAGCCAAGCCATGAATGGCATGTGCTTCTCCCAACAACTGCAATAGCTTAGTTGGAATTTTAATAAGTAATTTTTTTATTTAAAAAAGATATAGTTGTAATAGCCACATTTATGGAAAACCCATGATATCGTTTTGGTTACTATAGTGTGACTGTGTCATTATTACTGTGTGATTGGATTTGGAAACTTGACCATGGCTGGTGTGACTGCATATACAACCTTCATGATTTGGGCCTGGGCGATACCAAATTGTAAAACATTTTATATGAAATAATAGAAAGGATACTATGTATTAATCTATGGATTTTGTTATGCATTTTGATTACAGTAATGCTTTATGTTAAGGATATTAGTATGTTGGCCTTGGGTCATGGGCATCCATGGGATTCGATGTCACGACCTATGTTGGCATAAGATAGGGTTTTCTTCTTAAAAGGAACGATTCCTTATTTAAATAAGAACTATAGAGATGTTTTTAATGTGGAGTTTAATTTTTCTTATGAATTATATTTGTAACCCATAAGGGTCGATACCACAACCTCTGTTTATTAATAGAGAGTTATATGAATTGTTTACTTGGTAAAGTTATTGGTGGATGTTTATGATGAATATTATAAGGGACCTTTAAATATATAATGCATGTGATTTATGGTATTTTATTATAGATGTTAAGACTGTAGGTTTTATGGCAGAGTCTTGATAAGGACCACATGGATGGTCACGATATCTCTTTGATTAATTATAATGTTTGTTTCCAGTTATGTAAAGTATTTTGTTTTAATGATTATGTGAAACAGACCTTGGAAGGTCTTTAATAATTTGATTAGCTTGTTTATTATATGAAATCTATTCTTAGTAGATCTAGTTTATAATATATATACTTGTTATTAGTTAGCATAATTAATATTTTAATTAATTACTACTGCACTAGTTTCTTTAAAGCTTAGGGAAAGCCTCTGCTGACAAATGGAATATGTCAGCAGGGTATTAAATATAGAGAACAAAGTATAAACATAGTACTAAGATAAAAACCTAGTTAATACAGGAACATTTATGAAAGATACAAACCTTGAACATAAACAACATTTAATAAAAATTGGGCCAGCCTATGATTAGTAAATTACAAATACAAACCCTAGCAGATTGTTAACCATAAAACTTAACCATTAGGGTTAGGAATTACATTGCAGCCATTACTTAACATAAATAGTAATGAATCTTTAGGAAAGAAATAGAATAGGCCTTCAAGGGTTTCATACCTAAATTTTAAGCTTTGTCAATGGCTGCACCTGCACACCTAAATAACCAGCATTAACAATTCAATGCAGATCTGACCTCTGTTCACTTGGGAACTACCACATCCCACCCAACCATGACCCGAAACCATTCTTGGTTTAAATCCGGATACCCCTAAGCTAGACTCCAACATGGAAGTAGCTTAGAGCTCCTAAGGTAGGGTTTGCTAATTGGTAATCAGTTATGAATCAATCCTCTTTTCCTTGCAGGAAAAGTTCTCCAAGAAAACACTTGAGAGAAAAAACAGGAAAAATAATAATTCTCCTAGATAAAGATCAGAACCCCAAGCCTTTGCTTGGCTTGATTCTTTATAGACGGACTTTTTCAGTCAAAGAGGCAGTTAAATCAAGAAATCCTTGATTTCTTGATTTAACCCTTTTTAATTTACTAGGATAATTTTCAATTCTTAACCTAGACACTTTAAACTAGTTCATAGTAAATCTTTCATAGATATTTCACTATTTATTAATCCTTTAATAATAAATAATAATTGGTGGCGCTTCTCTTCTTTCTTTATTCAATTATATAATTAATCATAATTAATTCTTTATACATACTATGTATAAAATACATAGTATTAAAATACTTTTTAGCATTTGTCTTTAGGCATCATGTATCATGATCCCTAGACTTAGGGACACTTCCTTATGAAGGTCAAGTAGATAGATGGCTCAAGTCTACTAGGCTAAGCAACTCTAAACATCCTTGCATGTTGGATTTCCCTTGTATAACATGCTATTTCTTCAGTACTTGATGAGAATACAGAAATTCAAAATTTCATTTAATCACTTAAAAATAAGTATGATGAGATCAATATTATTCTTGAGTTTTTTTCACTTGGAGGTGATTTTAATCTTTTCATTAACCCCTAGCACTTACCAGAGCCCATACTCAACGCTTGTAACAAGGAGTTACAAACATAGTGCAATTTCAAAGCTCTCACTCAACACTAAATTCTAGGATGTACTTGTATGATACACCTAGGGATAAAATGGCCAAGGATATGATGCTCCAGAGCTTATGCTCAACATCAACATGGAATGCTACAGAGCTTATGCCCAACATTTCCAATTATATTTTCATGTGTTACAGAGCTTTATGCTCAACACAAATGTAAGTACTCATGTGCTCCAGAGACTCTCGCTCAACACAAAACATCTCATTGATCATGTGCTTTAGGGTCCATTCCCAACACAACACATTTCATCAATCATGTGCTTCAGGGTCCACGCTGAACAAAACCAACCTATATATACATATATCATCAATTGTCTTACGCCCAATATACAAAGTGAATCATCATGTTCATATGCAATGGGGTCTTTGACCCAATATAAAAATAAAACATCAATATAATCATCATGATCAATAGGCTCATGCTTATAAATGGTAGGTCCAACATTTAGGATATTACAATAATGACACTCCACCATAACTGGATCATATCCCATCCAAACAAGATTTTACAAAGTATGTTTTATCCTCTATCATATTACACATGATGCTATGAATGAATTCAAGTATTATGACAAAGAAATATGGCACATGTTTAGTATGTAACCGAAGATGAATGTACAAATATGTGTCAGGGTAATTTTCATATTCTACGTGGTATCTACAATAACAAGTGTTACTAACAGTATTTATTCTTACATACAAAGGCTTGCATTTATCAAAATATATTTTCCCTAAGTTTAATTCCCTATGTTAATTCTTAATTTTTTTCTATAGTTGCACCTATGTTATGTTAATAAAGTGCTTAATGTGTGGTTTAAAATCCTTTCAATCCCTTCTAAATTTTAATACATCCTTCTTGTTTGAATAAGGCCTAGAGTTACCATGCAAACAAAACTGCACTAATCCCTTTACTACGTTAATTATCTATTAGAATTTGCACAGTGGATCTAGAATCTAATGTAATCCTCACATAGAATCGCAATGGAGATAGAAGACAATAGAGAAGAAATAATTATTATTCACCAACATGTTTACATTTATAATACATCCTCAAGGAAGAAATTCGATATTCAAAGAGGCAATTCGAATACATGACAATACTAGAAGGCTTAGATGTTACTAATTTCCCAAATATAGAAAAGAATAAACCCAACTTAAAACTAGAGGTTATGAATGGGAAATATTAGACTCGATAGGCCATGAGTCACATAAAAATCAACAGTGAGTATATTTTTGGGGAAAAATATGGACAAGATTGAGGATAAAAAGTGGAAAGATTTCCCAAACTCATCCTAGTGCAACTTCCTAATACTAATCCAGGAGCAAAGTAGTATAACGCTATAATATCTTAGAAAATTTGGGTAAAAGAAGGATAAATCAGCAAGTGTTCTCTATCCATTAAAATCATGAGCAAAAGCATGAAAGAGGGCGCTATACTACTCTATGATGGTCAAAACATGAGAAATGGGGTGTAGCCTACTCAAGACGATGCACTAGGAATCCTAAACACATGGAACAATTTACACTAAACACTCTAAAACTTTAATAAAATTATTTTAACCTATGGTCTAGATGGAATTATGTTCCAACACTCCCTTTTAAGCCAAAATGGTAGAGAGAATGATAATTATTGATGGCCTAAGTAGAAAATGCTTATGGTCACCATTTACAATTATTAATCCATATGAACTAAGTAAATAGGAAAAACCACATGGGAAAAATACTCCTTCAAAAATGGACACAAGGTACACTAGAAATAACTAATCCAAACTTCAAGTAGGTGTGAAATTGATTACATTTATGGAGGAATCATTTTATTGGAAAGAAGAATATGTTGCTCCCATGTCTAGATCATGTGCTTGATATCTTTAAATTCTTCAAGTGAATGATGGTGCTGAATAGACTTGAACTTCCTGATATCAGGTTCAAATGAGTATTTAGGTTCTAGAGCCCAAAAATTCAAACCAAGATCAGTTCCAAATGAAGTAGAACCAACTCCAAGCGAATGGTGGTATCCTCCATCTTCTGTGCAACTCTGAGAACATATTCTAATCAAAATCGTGTAGTGTATAGGAAGCATGATAGTAAGAGAGAATGCAACAACTCCATACTTCAAAACATCTAATGACACAAGAAAAGTTTAACCCCTAAGAGGCTCTAAATGTGATTGAACTACAAGAAATAGTTAATTATATTCAAAATCATAGGAATGATTTAAGAAAAAAAGGATTTTGAGATCAAATATAAGAAGGTGGAACAAGAGTCGTAAGTGTGTCAAGATGGAAAATGCACAAGATTCTCCATATTCAAAGGAACATTGATGAAATGCACCAATAATCATAAAGGAATAGATATGAAATAGGATAGAGAGATTAATATATATATNCCTCAACACCAAAGATTGAAAAATTATTGGAGAAGTGAGAGAGATGGATATAGTTGAGTTATTCATGAAAAAGAGTAGGTCTAGTGTCTTTTTCAAGTATATCACCATCATGGGAATCCATAAAGGTAGGAGTCACTAGAAGGAGACTTGCACCAATTTGAAAATGTGTTGAGATTTATGCCATTCTTCTTCTTCTTGGAAAACTTCTGAGAAATTGTACCTACAAACAAACACTCTAAATATTTGTATGGAATATTAATTTATTCTAATGATCTCTGCTTATAATAGTAGGCACATTTGGGAGTGCTTCACAAAGTTGGAATGTTGTATAGAGGAAAAGAATACTCCTGATATATCCATAACTGATGCTAAAAACAACCAATTCCAAATCTGGTTGATAGTTATTAAAGGTGAGTACTTGAGACAGGGAAACAATGTAAGAAGGAAAGACATATATGTTTTTAGGGATTATGAATTAGGTGCAAGTGTGAATAACTTTATGAACCTCTAGTTATAATGCATACCATTAATAACAATATTCAAAGAATAATAATGCATACCATTAATAATATAGATGATTATGTGGGAGTTTTTGTATGATAATAGGTATGCTAGGACAAGGAGGTATGCCAAAAAATTATTATGAGACTTTATTGGACTTGTATAAAATATTGTTGCACATGATATATTGTTATATACTGGAAGGTTACAGTTAGCTTTTGTTTATGAATATCTCAAACTTCTTTGTATGCATATGTAACAAATATAAAATACAATATTAATTAGACTATTAGGTTACTAGTGAAAGGGTGTAACCCTTCACTATGTTGGCTCAAGCCATATAAAAGGAGAGCTTATTGTACATTTTATCCATCATGCAATATATTATTATTATTCATATTTCATTATTACAATGATAGTCAGATTCGACTAATGTAAAACCGTATTTGGTTGCTCCATTTGGTATCAGAGCTCGGATTCATCTCCTTCGACCTGAGCTTGGATTCGGCTTCTCAACACCAAGCTCGGATTTGGATTCTCTCACTTGAGCTCTTTTTCAGCTCATCTCATATCACCCTTTTGCTCACATCTCTCATCAAACACTTAGATTAAAAAAAACAAGAACAACAAAAAAACGATACTCTTTGCGCACTCTTTCTCCCATCACATCCCAGTCCTCACTCTTCCTCAACACCTCCATCTCCTTTCCTGCCACCTTTTTACATCCTTTCTTTGACGCTTCCCAACAGCGATCCCTTATCACACCAAGCGTCCAAACCCCAGTCATCACCACTCGGCCTCCACCATCTGCTGCTCCAATCTTCTCCTCCCGCATGCATTCTAGTTCCCCCACATCACCTAGGCACCACTCTGCTGCACCCTTCACCCTCACGCACTTCAAACTCTCCTCCCATCTCCGCTCCTCACCCTTCCCCTCGCGCCTCTTGCGTGTTCCACCTCCATCCCCCAACTACTCCAATCTTCACCCTGCACGCTTCACTTGTGCGTGCTCCAACCACCTGCTCCATGCTGGCACTTTTTCACTCCCACTTCAATCTCCTCCCACTCCTTGCACACACCTCTACCCCCTTCATCCACAAGCCTTCCTCTCCAATCATCACCTCTATTCATCTCCACTGCAACCTACCATTCCTCCTTCACGACATTGTGAACCCTAACCTGCAACAAAAGAAAAAAAAACAAACAAGATTAATAAAAATAAGATATTATATATAATAATAATAAATTATTATTATATTATAATATTTATTTAAAAAAAAACTATATAAAAAATATTATATATATAGTTAAAAATCAAATATTATATTTTTTATTATAATATTTGTTTTAAAAAAAATAAAAAATAAAAAATAAAAGAAAATAAAAACTTTATATATAATATAGTTTATAAAATATATATATAATAATATTAATATTAATTAAAATTAATTAATTAATATATTATTAGCCAAAATAGCGTGGAAATACACACCTCTACATACAAGGTCCAAGACCATGGAGGAACTGAAAGACAAGATCGAAAAAATGGAGAAGGACATCAAGTCCCTTGTCGCTAACCAAGAAGGCTTAAACGAAAAGATGCAAAATAACAATACATTACTCAAAAACGATCTTGTTTTGGTACTAGAAAGAAGGCTCAACGACAAACTTGACATCCTGGATGAAAAACAAAAAGACGTGGATGACAAAATGAGTACCATAACGCAAAACATAACACCTTAACACATAACATGAGCACCATGACACAGAACCATAATACATTAATAAAGATGTTACGAAGGCTCATACCTAGTCCGAGCCAAGTCAATAGTCCACACATGCTAGATGCCTCATTTGATGTTGCCACCCAGGAAACACTCGCAAAGAATCAAGAAGAATTGCAAAAAGAAATAAATATTAACAATGCGACGCTTAAGCAAGAGATAGAAACAAAAGTACTGCCAGATATGGAGGCACGATTAAACAACAAAATAGATGCTATAAGTAAAATAGTAGAGAAAATAAAAACTAAAAATCACCACCAACAATGAAGCAATTCATATATGTCACTTTCGTCATCCAGTAGTTCCGAGCCACCATCAAACCATAAGGCAAAAGGAAATCAACGTCGTCCTTACAAAGTGTACCCACCTAAGGAAAAAATAGAGTTGTTGAAATACAATGGGAGTGAAAACCAATGCGATGCTTGGTTAAACAAAGCAGAAGAATACTTCGACATTCACAACATTCAATTTGACGAGAAGAAGGTGAAATATGCGTCAATGCATATGGAAGGGTACGCCTATAATTGGTACTTATGGTGGAAGAGAGATAATTTTACCTACGCCTGGAACTTGTTCAAAAATGATTTTTTTAATAGGTTTCAAGGAATCAAAGAAGATGAATTTTTCAGTAAACTTACTAGACTACAGCAAAGCGGAAACGTTGAGGAATTCACTCATCAATGGGAATCCTTATCAACATGATTATTTGGGTTGTCTGACAAGCAAAGAATTGAAACCTATTTAGGAGATCTTAAACCACACCTCCAAAAAGAGTTAAAGTTACATGACATACCTAATGTAGAAGTAGCAAGACGTAAAGCAAAAGCCGCAGAACACAAATTGGGAGGAATAAAAACAAAAGGCGATAGCCATTATCAACAAGAAAAAGAGACACAATGTAGGTACTGTGCAGATACCTGGTATCCTGGCCATCAATGCCACAAACCTCAATCATACACCTACGAAATAGAAAATAGATAAAAGTCATCTAACGGTTACTCTGATAATAAAAAGAAAAAGAAGAAAAACATATGTCGTCGATGCAGTGATGATTGGACCCCTGGTCATAAATGTAGGAACAATGAGACAATGCAGTGCAAAATCATCAATGGAAAGGAAGTGCAAGTCTCTGCACAAGAAACCTCATTCGATTATAATACCGACACCGAGTCAGAATAAAGAATGACACTAGAAAAATACTTCAGCTTTGAGGACAGAGCTTCCTTAAAGGGAGTGGCAATGTAACAAATATAAAATACAATATGAATTAGACTATTAGGCTACTAGTGAAAGGGTGTATCCCTTCACTATGTTGTCTCAAGCCATATAAAAGGTGAGCTTATTGTACATTTTATCCATCATCCAATATATTATTATTATTCATATTTCATTATTAGAATGATAGTCGGATTCGACTAATGGACAACCAGATTCGGTTGCTCCAGCATATGCTAATAAAATATAGACTTGTATGCATGAAAAAACCCTATTTTGTCACTTATTGAGTGAAACCATGTCTTGTCCCTTATTATCCATTAATTTCTATAGCCATGTTCCTCCATATGTCCTAGTTCACCATTCTCATGTTTTCATGTCCTTGACCCATATGTATACTCAATTTGATGTTAATAGTACACCAAAAAAGCTACTAAGTAGGTAACCATTCAAACTACATCATTTGAATCACACCCTAACTATATACCCAGCTTTAATTACTAGGGGAATAAATTCTTATAAGGCATGTTAAGCTCTTTGACCCAGATTTAGTTATTTGTAAAGGAATAGTGTAAAACAGTGTAGTGGTGGTAACATGCTTGCTATCTTTTAACTCTCTTACAACCTCTAGGAGACGCTAAGAAAGCTAATATGTTGATTCAACCACTCATACAATTTCAACCCTTATAAGGGAAAAGGAAAAGGTTTCAATCCTCACAAGGTCTAAGGCATGTGCTTAGATGCATGAAGTGTGTTTATAAAATATCTTAGAAACCAATACTATAAATTAATGACGGCTATATAATAATTGGCATATGATGCAAACAATAGTTCCAAAACATAAACCACTCCATATTCTTCTTTTACAACCAGATGAATGATATGTATAGGTTTTTATGTACCATACACCATAATCATTATACTCCTATAATACAGTTCTCATATTTTGTAGAAAAATATGGATTCCATTATTTGGAAATGTTTCATGTTTTGAAATCATCATACAAAAATCATGCATGCTATCAAAATATGGTCAATAGTTTCCTCAAACTGTATACATAAATGACATATGGAGAAGAATATAAGTCCTCTTTCACATAACTTATCATAAGTGATAATTCTTCTTTATTGCACCAACATGTAGACTGAGTTTTCCCTACTAATATTTTTTTTTTAAATCATGATAGAAGGTGGTCATTGGGCTATGTACACATGGGTGATCACCCCAACCCCCCTCCCACCCTCCCATAAAATGTATTTTGGTTCCACGAGTCCAATGAAACTGATGGTTTATTGATCCAAGGATCAACCATAAACTTACTATGAGTTGCAACTCACATCTTTGAGCCCTTGAAGCACACTAGGTGAATTTGTGCTCAAGGCATAAGAACCATATTGAGAAGCATGAATAAGTTTTGCAATATCTTTCAAGTTTGTTTCAGGAAGGGAAATGCTGAAACATTACCCACAATCTCATGGACGAGGGATTTCCAAAGTTGAACTCATAATGCAAGAATTGTGTTATCCCTTACTCATTGAAACCCTGTTTTTTTAGATCATCGTACAAGGTGTTCATTATTCCATGGAGGCATGGGGAGGTCCCCACTAGGTGTAATATGATGTCATGATTCCAACATAATTAACATTTCATTGATCCTAGGCCTAATCATTACAACGATTTGCAACTCACCTCCTCTTGGTGAATTTGTTCTTGGAGTGTAAAACCATATGGAATATAATAAATGAGTCCAATAATCTCTTCCAATTTCATTTTAGATAGAGTTGATGTGGGAACTCTACATGTAGTATCATGGTAAAGGGATTTCTAACGTTGACCTTGCAATGCGAGAATATCAATGTTCACTATTGTGCAAAACCCTAGGTTTTGAAATCATCATAGAAGGTGGTTATCAAGCCATTGAAGCATGGGGGAGAGCACCCCCTATGTGTAATATAATGATGTAAGTACAATATAATCCATAGTTCATTGATCTAAGGCCCAATCATTGACTTAGCATGAGTTGCAACTCACCTCCTTAATCCCTTCATGAACACTTGGTGATATTGTGCTCAGGGAATAAAAACCATGCCCATCACTAGAAATGAGTTTTGTAAGCTCCTACAAGATTTTTTTGGTAGGGATAATGTGGGAATTCTACCCATAGTATCACAACCAAGTATTTTTCGTAGATATTGTAATGCGAGAATTATGCTATACAAATAAAAGCTCATATATCAATTAATTCAACAATTATCAACATGTGCATTTAATCTAAATAAAACACTTTGTCATTAGTGAACATCTCACCATGAAAATAGACTCTGTGAAAGGAGATTGGGTCCTAAGGCTCTTGATATTTTAAATGTATAGGAACTGAAGCATTATGCTCTTAAGAGGTGCAGCAGTTATCCATTTCCCCATTTCTCCTTTGTTTGCAACTATGATTTTTTTGAACAAATTTAAAATAGAGTTGTAAGTGATCAATTGGTTGTTTATTAATCTTTTTAGAGACAAATTGATAGAGAAAGTGGCTAAATAACCTCAAGTGTAATTCAAACTACTAGTTGACACCTCTAGGATCCCTAATGGTGCATGAGTTCTCATTCTGACACCTACCCGGAGCATGCAAACATGTCACTATGGAAGAAATAGGCGGTCAAGAGCCGCTTTTTCGGTTTTATACCATGTCCTAAAGAATGTGCACATGATTTATCTTTAAATATAAATATAGCTCACAGGTTTTTGTTCTACATTTTGCATGCACACCTTTTCAAATCACACATGTGCATTTTTTTCTTCGTAGCCCGCCTATCAATTGGAGAGCAATAAGCACCCCGCAGTGCAGCGATTAATGCTGAGGCTGTGGAGAACAACAATCGTTCGATCAACAGTGGGATCAAATCCGACGGTTGTTGTGCCCCACAGCCGCAGCATTAATTGCTGTGTTGCAGGTGCTTATTGCTCTCCCTATCAATTGACCTATTAGACTCTGTCCCCTCCAAAGCTAATGCTAAGGAATGCACACGTGTTTTGGTTTTTCAAATCCGAATAATGTTTCGAAAAACTTAGTGTGATGGCCATTATAAATAAAATAACGGCACGTAACAAGTGGTTTAACATTTTTTGTTTGAGGAAAAAAATTATTTATGATGGTAATTAGTTTGTGAAAATAAGAAAGTATATATTGTTTTGGAAGGTAATAAAACGTATTATATGTCAAGTTCTACAAGTCGACTTATCTTCAGTATTGAAGGAAAAAAAAAATAGTTAAAATGACTGGTTAATGATTTATAAGATGGTCCTTTCACTTTATGCTTTAACCTATTCTCTTATATACTAAGAAGATAAACTCTTAACAACCAAAAGCAGTTCCAAGTCTTAACTGAAGACCAAAGTGCAATTTCATACACCTAAACTATGTGAAGAACTCATTTATATTTGTTCTCTAATATGAATAAGGCTAATAAAAGATCTATGAAAAGAAATCCAGTATCTTTCTTCTCTATGACACGAAGATTTTAATGGGAAAGGGTTCGACAACTAGGTTCTAGTATCGTATAGTAAACGTAAATATCACCAATCTGCATCAGCACGATATTGTCTATCAGCAAAAACAAAAACGAAAAAGAAGGTTTGAATTAATACTAAATAGTCAGGCGGATCGCCTTGACGCAGTAAACCGGAGTTAGGAAGTATTTGTATTATATTCTTCATGATTTCGAAGAATCCCGATTCTTCGCATGTTTTATAGACAAAAAGCGCCTCGACTGTACGCGAAAGAACTCTTCCAGTCATAGGAAGAGTCAGCAGAAAATGGACACGGGAAGTAAATAAATCGTTGGAATCTCTTACCCCACCCCCTTTGAAGCTGATTGATGCTCGCACTATTATACCGATCTTGTAAGATCTAAGATCTTGAACAAATATAGTGACGTTTTTCAGATACATGGAGCCGATTTCATTGACTTATTTAACAAATAAGAATTGGATCAAGCAATATCCGTTTAACGCGGTTTCAATGACTCGCCCACATGGTGTTACTGGTTATGAAGTGACTCCTTCGAGGCAAAATTCTTTTATTAGAACAAGCTTTTCAATGAGATTGACGTCAATGACTCACCGTTTTTCTATGAGAAATACGTGTACACTTTCACCGACAAAAACATACCGTTACTGTTCTGTTCACACCAATCCAATCATCGACAACGTAAAATACACTTTCTCCATTTTGACCTCAACTAAAACGTTTACTGTAAGTGGTCAATTTGAACTCAATTTATTATTTATTATTTGAGATTTGCGGTGGATTAGTGTCATGTTTTTTCATATTTTTCATTTACCATTAAGATGCTTAATGAGACCTCAATTGGGTATGTATATTGTTAGGCTTTCATAATTTTGGTCTGTATATTCATAATGATACTATGAGCGCTGAGTGCTTTAGGACGTCCTCAAGATATGTTCTCAGATACTGCTATACAATTACAACTTATCTTAGTTCAATGGATACAAAACACTTGTATTCATTCGCTTCATATCGGCCTGGAGCTAATTTCTAGTATAGCCATTCATACCCTATCATGTAAATACCATGAGCCTCCCACGATAAGAAAAGTCATAAAAAAAAAATAGATAGATAGAAGGGCTCACATTAGGTTTAGGGATAATCAGGCTCAAACTCATGACTTCCACCAGGTCAAGGTGATACTCTACCGCTGAAGTGTATTGTCTAAATTGATTATAGGGCATTATTATAAAAAACATGCATGGATAACTCATAATATATAACTAGAATAATGTGAGATAAAAAAAAATGAATATAAAAAATAATCAATAGTGGATAAATGGATAACAAAGAGAATGTGGATGATAACCTGTAGCTATGGATAACTTAGAGTTGAAACTGTTGAACTAAAACCAGTATAGATCCATCTTAACTATGGCTCTACCAAGCTCCGATCGGAATCAGGTTCTCTTGAGGTGCAAACTCTTTTTAATTTCCAAAAATATCTAGTAAGTATTCTTACTTGGGAGGGAAATGACCAACTCACTTAAATACTTTCAAAATAGGGTAAATACCAATAGAAGAATGAGATGAGTAACATTAATGATCATATAATCAAGTAGTTTTCCAAAACTTGTTTTACTTGTCTTTCTTTAAAACAAATAATGAATATTAAGAGTAATTAATGGGTAAAATAATCCATATAAAGTTTTAAAATCTAGATTTTTTGGAATTTGAAAAACATTTTACCATCAAATGAAGATTTTAAACATTTATCCAAATGTTTTTTAGAAATGACTTATTTTTCTCTATAAGTAAAAATGAACATTTACATGTTAGGGTTAACCTTGACTTGGGAATGCGTAAGGATGTAAGTGGTTTAAGGCACATGGTTTTAGTGGTCCGTGGTTTTTTGCTAATTGTATTTGCATTTAAAGAACCTTATAAATGTGGTTGTAATATTTCATTGTAATAGCTATAATTCTATAATTTATTTTCTATCACATATTTTAATTCTATGGCATCAATCAAAATTGAAAATAAACTATTATGTGTGTGTGTATAACTAGTAGGTGATAAATAGATAACTCATAGTTAATAGCTGATGAATGGATAACCAACATTTGAGGGGAGATAGCTAATGGAATATTTTTTTTCCAAAGAAAAAAATCTCTTTTTTCTCACTGAATAACATTGAGTGCCCTTTTGAGGCATACATTAAGTTCAGCAGGCCTTCCTGGGCTTTGCAAAGCCATTAGGCTTACACCAAAGATACCTTTTGCTATATATATATATATATATATATATATATATATATATATATATATANCTAGGCATGGATAATTAAGACTTGAACCCGTTTAACTAAAAAATATGAGGAATAAAAAATAATCCCTTCCATATCATTGTTATCTGTCAACTATTTGATCTTTATAGATGTGATATAGCCACATGTTCTATTAGTATTTGTTATAAAGGAGAGCAGACTTTTGATTCTATGTTATTGAATCTTTGATTTTATGTTATTGAATCTATGTTGTATAATTTTATTTATTTTATGGATTCGGATTTTGTTTAGAATTTTTAAATTTCTTTTGATAAAATCTAAATATGTAATTGTTTAAATTATATTTATAAATATAAAAAATAAAATTAACTTATTTAAATACTTTATAAAACCTAAATTATATAATTTCCATGTCTAGTATATATAATTCTAAAATCGATCCTTTCTCATTCATGTATATAATGTTTGATCTCTCTTTAGCCATTAGAGAGATAGATTGATAGCGAGATGCAAGAAGATGTTTATTGATAGTAAGGACGAAATCAAGATGGATGACAGAATGTACTTCTGCAAGTACAGTTTTATTGATTTTGCTTGTTAGTATTTCCCTCTGTGGCTGGATGATGAGCAGCGAGGTGATGAGTGGCATTTGTTCGTATTTTCTTCACCTTGTTTTTGATTGATTTTTATTGATTTCGATGATGTCTCGGGATTACGCCATTAATCCTGGATTTGTCAGACTGCTTACCTGAGTGCCATGTGGACGAGCTTTTAATTGTGACAGTGTCCAGCACTTTTAACGAGGGTTTTATCAAGTTAACAGTTGTGTTTTTTTGTTTTTGGCAGTTGATCTGGTTTGATATGTCTCTGCAGGCAATTAAATCGATGGCTCGTACTCCTCCAAAACGGTGCTGAGTAATAACTCAGTCTTGGGAGATGGACACAAAAACAATCGGACATTGTCGGTCCCCTTGTTTATCTGTGCGAGACGATGCGGGAACTATGGGTTTCTCTCCAGTATTACCTTCCACTCTTGTGCCTTATCCGTTCTTATCTATGCGTGATGCTATGGGAGCTCTAGTCTTCTCTCCGGTTTTACCATCTGTTCCTGTGCCGATTCTTGGTTCTGTGCGCAATGTGGAGGATGCCATTTCATCGGTTTTTCCTTTCGTTCTATTATAGAATTCATGTTCGATGCAAACAGTGGATGGTTCGTTTTTTACTAGTGATTCGAGGTTGAAGAGTTCGGTTGTAGATGATCCTAGTATAACTCCGCAGACTATGGATGGAGTTGTTTGCTTTGGCATGGAGAAGTCACTTGTCATCATTTCACAGGTTATTTTGGTAAAGATTCAACAGAATCCTGTGCTTGATTTTTCCTCCGGTAGTTTCGACCCGATAGCTCATATTGATAAAGTTTTGGGGTCTGGAGGTGTTGATTCTGAGTTTTCTTTTTCTCAGATTCAGTTGTCGACGTTGGAAAACTTAGAGGGTTTGGGTACGGGTCTGGGGTTTGTATGCGATAACCTGGATTTGGAGGACTTAGGTTTTGAGATCAGTGTGGATAGGGCTTTTTGTCTGATAAAAAGCATGAAGGTATGGCAACTATGAAGGACGTTGAGGTGTTTACCTTTGATGGTTTTGTTGAGACACTTTCGAGTAATGATAATGTGGAGATTCGTGATGCGTATTGTCCTGCGGTGGATAATGTGGAGGTATGTGATGCGCATTGTCCTGTGGTGGACTTGGAATCTTGTTTATCGGCTTCTCATAAGCGCAGGAAAAAACCAGTTCGTTAAGTAAATATCCCGCTCTTAGTGGTAGGAGAGGATAGTGCACTGAATGATATTGTGCTTACTCATGCATTAACGTTGGTTGGTAGATTTGGAGGGCGCAGAGTTTCTCCTATTGGGTTAAAGAATTGGGTTCTCGGCACCTGGAAAAATATTACCTGTCCGGATATTTTCATTCTGCCGAGGGGTTGGTTGGCTTTTAAATTCCACTGTGAGGATGCAACTTGTATACTGACTGGTACTTGGAAATGGAACTTGTTCGGGTTATTTCTCAAACGTTGGACTCCTTTGTTTGATCCGAGGAATGAGAGGTATGATTCGATGCCAATATGGGTTAAACTACCTAACTTACCTTTTGAACTATGGTCTTTGGATATTTTCAAGCTTATTGGTAATACCCTAGGGACTTTCTTGGAAGCTGATCTATCCTTCTTAGAGTCTGGGGTTTGTTGTCTCGGAAGGGTTCTGGTTTTATTAGACCTTCATAACGGTCTTGCATCTGATATTGATATTAAACTTGGTGATACTATTTTTAGTCAAATTCTGGATTATGTAGGAATTCCTTTCAAATGTAACAGGTGTCATAGATATGGCCATTTGGCTTCCTACTATCATTTATCTTTGAAAAGAAATTATCGGGAAGGGCTTAAACCAGTCTAGAGAGAAAGATTAAAACTTGTTTTATCTGTGAACCCTGAGAAGCTTAGATTTGATTCTATGAGCCCTAGGGTTGAAAGTTTGGATACCTGCTCTACTGGAATTATTGATCCTTCGCAATCCTGCTTACAGTCACTCAAACCTCTTTCTTTACATGACCAAGATGCGAAGATTTAGGTTGGTAATTTGAATGAGGGTTTATTGTCTCTTCTTGAGTTAAGAAATTTGGGGCTTATCTCTCCTCCTAAAAAACCTTTTACTGGATCAGGATATTTTCTTAGATCTAGTTCTAAATTTCCTGGGAATTACCCTCTATCTTCTGATGTTCGTCTGGGTCAAGGAGCTTCGGGTTTGTGTTCTGATGGTCTATTATTGAAGGAGAGTGATTAGTGTTTTGACAATGGGGCAGTTAGAGCAGTGTTAGCCCTTGCAAAGGTTACCTTATGATTTTTTTGACCCTAAACTGTCGTGGTTTGGCTAGTAAACCAAAATAACTAGCCGTTTGTACATTAGTTGAAGAACGACATATAGATGTTGTATTTCTGCAAGAATCTATGGGGAATGGGGTTTTGTTTGCAGATGAATTGGAATCCATGTTGAAGGGATGGACTTTTTTATCTTTGGATGTAGGAGGTAAATCTGGAGGTCTTCTATTGGGCTGGAAATCTAGATTTTTTCATCTATTGAATGCTTGGGGTGTGGGTTCGGGCCTCTGTGCATCTTTGTTTTCCATTGAACTCAATTTGGATGTTTGTCTAGCCAACATCTATGGTCCACATATTGATAGCGAAGTTTTCTAGAAAAATCTACTAGAGATGGATTATCTGAAATGTGAAAAATTAATCTAAGGAGGGGATCTAAATTTTTCCATGGGATTATCTGAGATTTGGGGTATTAGAGCTAGATCGGATTCACTATCTGATTTTTTACTAAAACTTTGGAAACCTATGGGATTGTGGACATTATTCCTACTGTCATGCTTTCCACATGGACTAATAGAAGAGTCGGAGCTGAAAGTATATGTAAAAGACTGGACAGGTTCCTTATTTCAACTGATATGCTTGATTTTGATTATTTTTATCGTCAGTGGGTGGGCATTGGTGGGGACTTTGATCATCAACCAGTTTTTCTTCAAATTCTTAATAGGGGGATTCAGTTGAAAAGTCCCTTTAAGTTCAACCCTCATTGGCTTGAAAATGATGAATTGGTTAAAACTTTAAAAGATACTTGGGTGGCATATTATGATAATCTTCATGATTCCCCTACATCTCACTTTGTTTCTAATCTAAAATGTTTAAAGGATGTCTCTATACTTTGGTTTGTTAAGAAAAAGGAGATTGAGTACAAAGAATTAGTGGAAATTAAAATTTTGATTTATGTTTTTTTTCTCACAAGATTGGTTTTAGATTCTCGTCTGAAGAGGATAAGGCTGGTCTGATTGATTTGGAATCTCGTAAGAGAAAAATCCTCTTGGATCGAGAACATGAAGCCAGAAAAAAGAGTGGGGCTATTTGGCTGATGTGTGGGGATGATAACACACCCTTTTTTCATAAATTTGCTAACCAAAGAAAGAATGCAAATTCTATATGGAAGATTAAAGATGTTAGGGGGGGTATGGTGGAAGGTTTTGAAGCCATTGCAGGTGCTGGGGTTTAGCACTTTGAGACACTTTTTCAGGATGATACAAATCTACACCTTACTGAACTTCTGAAAATCTCTGGTAATTTTCCATCTTCCATTACCGTCGAGGAGAATTCTGATCTTATGAAACCTGTTACACTGGAGGAGATCAAATCTATTCTTACTATAAGTAAGAACGATAAGATCCCTGGTACGGATGGGATTCTAGTAGAGGTTTATAGGGCACTATTTGATGTGATCGGTATGGATTTGTTAAGGGTTATTGAGAATTCTAGGAAGATGGGCAAAATTCCAGCTATTTTTAACTCAACCTTTATAGTTTTGATAGCTAAATTGGATTGTCCTTGTACCTTTGATGATTACAGGCCAATTTCTTTATGTAATTTCAGTTATAATATTATTGGTAAGATTTTATCTACCAGGATTAAGAAGGTATTGGGCAGATATATTTCCCATGAGCAGTTTGGGTTCTTGCCTAGTAGGAAAATACATGATGCTGTGGGTGCCATCCAGGAAGGCATACACACTATTCATGTTAAAGGTTTAAAGTCAGTGGTTCTAAAAATTGATCTATCTAAAGCATACGATAGAGTCAACTGGATTTATCTTCGGGTTATTCTAACCAAAATGGGGTTTGGGGTATCCTTCATTACATGGGTTATGAGCAGTTTAACCTCCGTTTCTTTCTCTGTTCTGATTAATGGGGTGGCTTCTCACTTTTTTAGGTTTGGAAGAGGACTTAGACAAGGATGTCCACTTGCACCTCTGCTTTTCCTTGTTGTTGTTGCCAGGATTGAGTAGGGCTCTTTTATCTGCTAAAAGTAATGGTGTTTTCAGGGGCATATCTTTTGGAAATAATATATCATTGACACATGTTCTTTTTGTGGATGACATTGTTATGATCACTAATGGATCTGCTCAGTCTTTATTTATTTTGTATGAAATTTTGATGGACTTTACCAAAGCCTCAGAAATGATGATTAATGAGGATAAATCGTCTTTCTATTTTTTTGGGCTAGATGAAACAGAGTTGATCACTTTACAAAATATTTTTTCATATAATGTCCTAAAAATTGACAATGGTATGAAATACGTTGGATTTTATTTAAAACCTTGCAGATATTTACTGAAAGATTGGGACTGGCTTATTGCAAATGCTGAAAAATGCATAAAAATTGGAGTTTTAGATGGTTGTCCAGGGGTGGTAAGCTTGTTTTGATTAAATCTGTCCTTGAAGCTTTACCTGTTTACTGGATGCACTTCTGGATTCCAGTAGGGATTATAGAGAAAATCAGGAAACTCCGCTTTAAATTTCTTTGGTCAGGTAGTTGTGGATCATCTTCTAGATTTCCTTGGACTTCTTGGAAGGTCTTGGCAAATCCAAAAACATTGGGTGGTTGGGGTTTGAAAGTACCTGCAGTTTTTGCCAAAGCATTGGCTGCTAAGAGTGTATGGAACATAATTCATGGATCAGGTTTGTGGGTACAGATTGTTATGCAGAAATATATTTGGCCTCTCACTTTGCTGGATTGGATCAGAGAAAAGGATAAAAATAAATCTGCTAGAAATCTGTGCTTTGGTCATTTCATCTAATTGGTGATTTCCTGGTTTGGAAGATTGGAGATGGAGCTGATGTTCATATTGGTTTGGACCCTTGGGCAGGTTGCAAATGGTGACATTGCTTACCTCCTCACTTGATTGACTTTCTACATTCTGCAGGTTATTTCTTTTTGAAAGATGTTGGGACAACAACTATTTCCTACTTGATGGAACAAGGATGGTTAAGTTCTGATGATCTAGGTCTTGTTGGGGAATTGGATATTAATGCCTGGAATGGATACTTAGCCATACTAAAAACTAGTCATATCAGATTCAGAAATGAGGATGATTTACTTGTATGGAATCAAGCTAAATCTGGTAAGTATACCCCAAAAGGAGAATATATGCATTTGATCCTAGAACATCATCCTTGTGGTGGTGGAACATGTTTTGGCATTGTATGTTCTCTCTTAAATCAAAGATTTATTGCTGGTTTCTTTTTTCAGGGAAAGCCCTCACTTGGGATATTCTAAATAACAGGGGTTGGGAAGGACCTGGTCGGTGCTATCTCTGTAAAGGTGATGTAGAAACAAATTATCATTTAGGGGCCGGCTATTCGTATAATAAAACTGTTTGGAATGAGATCAAATCTAAGGTCAATTTACAGAATCTATGGGTTGGGAACACAATTCTATCTTGTTTGAAGAATTGGGTTCTCAATATAAAGGTAAAAACAATAAGATCTTTGCCTATCATTGTTTCTTGGTTTATATGGAAGGCCAGAAACCATAGCTATTTTGATAATTTTACACCATCTCCTGCGTAGGGTTCAACTTCTAGTTTGGGTATGTTGTCACCTTATCCATAGGATAATGCAGTCTTGAAGTTAGAATTATTTCTGAGGAAATTATTGACAAAACCAAACCCTGGGGTTATTTTGATGGTTCTGCTACTGGTAATCCACAATTGTGTGGTGCTAGGGGTACACTTTTCCTCAAAGTTGATCATTTTATCACTTTTAAAGATGGATTGGGAGTAGGGGCCAATAATCTTACAGAGTTATATGCTTTGAAATTACTTCTAATGTTGGCATAAAACAAGCAGATTTCTAATATCCAGGTCTTCGGTGATTCCTTGCTAGTCATAAACTGGATAACTGGCAAATTCAGAATTCATAATATACAACTTGCTCAGATACTTCAAGAAGTCATCATACTTACATATTTTTTTGATCAGGCAGTTTTTAAACATATTTATAGAGAACAGAATACATTAGCTGATAAGTTAGCTAATGATGGTGGAAAAGTTCAGAATGGTTTTTGGTTTATTACTGAGTATCATGGGTTTGATAGACATGGTACTTTTCAGGTCTTTTAAGAACAGATACTATTTGGTGACAAGCTGAACTGCAAATTTCTACTGGTTGATACTAGTTCTATGTTTTTATGTTGATGTATATACTGATCTTTCTATACAAGGGTTGTATATGGATGGTTTTTTTACTTTGGTTTGACATTTTTTGTGGATAATACATTTGGACAGACTGCTAAGTCTGTATGGAGTCTTTTTTGGACAATGATATCTGATGTGGAGTGACTAATGATCGGTCAGATTTTTGGATATTTTGGAAATCTTATATCTTTTGGATATACTATGATGATGGATAGATAGCTTGCTACTTTGGATAGTCTTTTTAAGGCAGTTTTTTATGGTTGATATTTTTTTGAATAGCATAACTATGCTACTTTGGACAGTCTTGTATGGCTGTTTTATATGTATATGGTGATGAGATTATGGAGTTGAAATTATGTTTTTGGAACATTTTAGATTCTGTAATTAGAAGTTTTTTTGTATATGCTGTTAAGAGCATTTTTGTAATGA
Source organism: Pseudotsuga menziesii (assembly GCA_001517045.1). Classification (NCBI taxonomy): domain Eukaryota; kingdom Viridiplantae; phylum Streptophyta; class Pinopsida; order Pinales; family Pinaceae; genus Pseudotsuga; species Pseudotsuga menziesii. Next base: position 71,205 of record LPNX011046661.1, read on the forward strand.
TCATATGGACACTTATCTGTTGATAGTGGATCATCTGCACAATATAATTTGAATAAAATTATGATTTTTTTCTATGGAATATATATATATATATTTTAACAAATTTCACAATTTAAAAAGTAAAAAAATATATATATATGAAAACTTGAAATATCTATACTACGATTCTACAATTAAACTAGTTCGATGATCATTGCAAAGTATTTTAGCTGTAAAATTTAGTGTTAGGCAACCATTGTAAAGCATTTTAGTTGTAAATCAATTGTTACCAAGAGGGTCAAATATGAATACGGTTTTAATTATTGGGGTATCGGTATAACCTTTATATGGTATAACTGTGGCACTTTGTGAATATAAAACAAGTGGACTAACCGCTACTCCTGGTGATAGGGACTTGTGCTGGGTTTCAAATGTTCATCAACATCTGTAGGTTTTGGTGTAACAACAAACCTTGCATATATCAAAAAATAGGTCCCAGGTTCAATTCCCTCGAGCTACGTCGGAGGTGAGGTGTTGGAGAGGAGGTGTTGGAATATCGATACAACTTTTCAAACCTCCTTTTAAGAACAAACCTTACATTAATTAAACATACTAGTTAATTTCGGAAACAACATAAAAAAATACCCACACTCAGTAAAATTTAACATTATTTTTTAATGTTTTAAAAATTCCATGAAAATTCGTGGCAAAAAACTTGTAAAATCTAGCCTAAAACAAAAGCCAAAAAGTCCCCTTTTCAGACAACTCATAAATTTTTTTAGCAAAGCATTTTCATACCTTTATTGGAAATTGTCAAATAAGTATTTGTTTTCATTTGATGGAAATAAGGATGGTAGCTTGGCGGCCAACGACAATTCATTATGATATTTTAAAATTAAAACAAAAATTTAAATATATCTTAATGTTTTGGTTTTCAATTTTTCATTTTTAATTTTTATTAAAAACATCTTAAAATATATCTCAATATCTTAGTTTTCAATAACATGTTTGATTTTTAATTTTTCAATATTAAATTTAATAACATGTTTGATTTTTAATTTTTCAATATGAAGTATTATAACATAATTCATATTCTTATATTTTATGATAACAAATTTAAATTACAAATTATATTTTATATAATAATAATAATATTTTTTTTTAATATTTTCAAGTTAATCATACACTTTGAATAATTTTCAAACATTTTCAAAAAGTTTTGCTTTGGTTATTGTAAACGTTTGCTTTACTCTCTTTTATCACAATATTCATTATATAATTGCTTTGAAAATATATGATCACTTACTTACTATAAATTCTCAATAAAGCCAACGCTCTCAATTCAAGCAAGAGAGCAATAGCGGTACGATCCTCTAGGGTACTAATAAATGGATGTAGTACAATCATATTTAGCATGTTGTAGCATATTTAATGTTGTTATAGCAAGTTTGATGATCGTTAGATCTTGCGTTACTCAAAATCCAATAGTTGTAACACATCACAGAGACTTCACTTAGTGAACCTCTCACATAGCATGTACAATCGTGGGATATTAAAGAATACCCTTAATTTCGAGAGATATTGACCCAAACTCTTTTTGTTGAAACCCCCTCCCAATACTTAAAACCTCCACCCCACCCTTTTTTATACCTCAATCCTTATAAACCACCCTACCCACCCCCACCTTAAACCCCTCATCCCCCCAATACCTGCAATATATTAGTTCAATTTTTGATAATTTTAAAACCCACAATATGAACTAACGTGATAGGATATTGGTTAACAACTGAAGACCCCATGTAACACATTTAATGTTGTTATAGGAAGCTTGACGATCGTTAAATCTTGCGTTGCTTAAAATCCAACGGTCATCAAACTTGTTGCAGCAACAGTAAAGTCCAGTCACCCTTGTTCATACAATGATCCATCATCCCCAGCTGAGTCGTAAGTCTATCTATAGCCTTTAATATGTCTCTAAAGAAATATAAAGTATAGATCCGTTCGCCCAAACTCCTCTCTCTCCCCTCCCAATGGCATAATGAAGTGTTGCAACTCCCAAAGGTATGCCACATTATAAATAGAAAGAGAAATAAGACATATGGTTAT
>LPNX011046661.1:73846-91714 GCA_001517045.1 Pseudotsuga menziesii
TTATAGGTTTCTATATTTATATGTAAAGAAACTTGAGTCGGTGTATTGTACCAATATGGATGTAATGTACTAAACCATTTTTTTTCTATCAACTTTTGACATCAATTAATATAGAAGATCATTTTGAATTATTATTAATCATAAAAAATATATTTATGTTAAATATTAAAAGATCAATATGATAGATTTAAAACTAGCATTCAAAGTATGATATTATAAGGAGGTCATTAATCTTAATTTTGAAGATCAGAATTATCTTTGGATAGTAACTAGCTCATAGAAGAAAATTAATATATAGGCAAGATTAAAATGAACTCTTATGAACTTCATAGCGAGAGAGGGTGTTGGTCTATTCCTAAAACTCCATGGGAGGAAAGAGTTTGCCATCTGTGTGAGTCTATGAGCACTGAGGATGAAAATCACTTTCTCTTAGAGTGCGATGCTTACACTCACATTATATCTGAGTTTCATACTATTTGTTATAATACAAACCTTTATAACCTCCTAACTTGCCAAAACTATGATGAGCTTAGAAAGCTTCTTGGCAAGCTTTTTGAGCACAGGAATAGGATTTTAAAGTAAACCAAGTATTACCCTTCTTATGATTAGATAAACCAAAATTGGTTTCAGTAAAAATTAATCATCATCATAAATTTAAAAATTTCAATATTCAATCTACACCCAACAAAATAAAATGTAATTCTATTTATTAATATTTTGACATGATTCTACTAACCAATTATTTATAGAATATTCACTCATAATGATAACATAAATAAAACTTTATGCTTAAATATGTTAAGGTTTTTAAACAAATGCTCAAATGATGGTATGTTAAGGATGAAATTATTGTAGGTTAAATTTAAAATTAAATAACAATAAAAATGATGAAATACACATGTCATATAAGGAATCATTTGGATTATGTGATATTATCTTATCTCCTCAAAACTTATATGTCTTAGGATCTTTTAACATCAAAAGTATTTTGGTAGCACGGAGGAAGGTGGCTCATAGATTGTGTGGTGGAAAATATGAGGCACGATGGGATTTGGCAATACCGATATGGAGTTGGAAAGTGTAAGGACCCTGTAATTTAGGCATCACTCAATTTGAAGGACGATGATTAAGTAAGAAAAGTATATTTTATTAGATGGATTCTCGGAATGCTAGTACATAACCGAGAAGGGTTGAATATGTATTTTTTATGAGTTTTTTTAAATTTTTTTATGGATCTATATGTTATTATGGATAGTATCAACCTTATTCCATAAGAGGACCTCTTCAAAATGAGTATAAATATGTGTTGTTTTTTTGGCGTGATTGAGAATGGATTTTTGGGTGCCTATTGTTTCACTATGATTCTAGGAGGTTTTACCTTATTCTTCATAAGGGCATGCGCTTATCCCTATTCTCAATTCATAGTGGGTGTCAAATGATATAGAGAAGGTGGATCTAGATATCACATAATGTGTGGTTAATTCAGATGATCTACAAGCTTGGGGTGTTTGCATGGTGAGTTATTTACCAAGGCCTTCAAACCAAGGAATGGCTTGCAAAAAGTGGTCTCTCAAATGGAATTTTCCCTCCCCCCTCAAGTTTGAAATAACCAATAATTTCTTTTGAGAATGTCCTTTTAGCATGTAAGTTGTTTTCAAGGGAAGTTACAATGGAGAGTAGTTTTACTGGGAAATGTTGGAACTCTAGTATGATCTTCAACTTGTAGTGTTTGAAACTCTGTCGAGATTTCAACATTATTTCTTCTATGGAAACTTCAATCCATAAATGTTTTTGAAAATGAGATTAATTCTTTAGTTTTGTTTTGTTAACTATGAAAATATGAAGTGTGAATGCAACAATTTAGTAAAGGTTTTATGTTAATAAAAAAGGCTAAAAGATTGGAGCCATATTCATACTTTGATTTTATTATTATTTTAGTCTATAAAAAATAGATTATAGTTTTTTCTCATTATGGGAGGATGAATATACATTGTATTATATTTTACCCTTTACAAATAGTAAATGTAAATATAAAAAATCTTTAATATTTGACTAAATAACAATAAAAATGATGTCATATTAATTATGGTGCATTTAAATTTTTGTAAAATGTGAAACCTTGTCACTTATATATAGCTTGGTGGGTTAGCTCAAGTGGTTGAGTGTTGTAAGTTGTGAGCAAAAAATTTCCGGGTGAAATCCCTCGGTGGCTATACATTGATATAGAAGGGCCTCACTTGATGTCTGTATCGGGTTAGCTCCATAATTAGAACGAACGGGGCGATGCACGTTCAGACGAGCCCCCTTAATTTATTCCCGTTGACATAAAATCCCCCTAGAGCTTGTAAACCACATTTAAATATATATATTTCAGAATTCATTTCTATCAAACTTTATGGCATATAGACTTCTATCGAATTAAACTAAATAATCTTTTGTAATTCAAATTAAATACTTTTCCTAAGTTAATTATTTCACCTTACTTACCATTAAAATAGAATAATGGACACATTTACAAAAGTGCTTTCATATAAATGGGATATTTGCTTTTATATAAATGGGATATATCAAGAGCAATTGATTTATATGTATACATATAAAGTTAGAAAGAAATATGAATTACAAGGACTTCCTTACTTTAAATCATGAATAGGATTATGTCATAAATTGTAATGGTGAGAGTTTTACAATATTTATTTTTGATATTTATAATTATAAATAAATATAAATATATATCTATATATTTATATTTAATCGTAAGTTTGAGATTTAATAATTATATTAATTAAAGTTGGAAACTTGAATTGGTTGTTTGAGTGAAAAATAAATTATTATTATTTAATTTTAACAAGGTAACTATTTGGAATTTGTTCCTATACAAAGCTAGTTGTAAAATAAAGTTAAAAATAATTTTAGTAATTATATGAATAGTCGAAACAATCATGTTGGATCTTGGAAATCCATGACTCCATAGGCGTGGAACATAGGCATGCTGCTCAAGAAAAAATGATGAGAAATATCATGTAACCATTTTGAGGAACCATCCCTAACATCTAGTTGGAAGCAACCCAAGGCCAACCAATTCCTAAGGAGAGAAATTCAGGCCTTGTGTAAGATGTAGGAAAATATTATCTAAATGCATGTGTGCGAGGGTAGGACGTTGATTAGTATGCAAGGGAACTTGTTGTGTGAGCACCTTTCATGTGTTACACATTTTTCTGAAGTTGAGAGCTTTGCAATGAGAACAAGAGTTAGTTCCTAGTGTTGAGACGAGAGTAATATGTGGGAGAAAGAGTTCTATTCCAGTTGAGAATGGGATATGTTAGTCTTTATTATGCCATTGTTTATGCTCATGGGTGATTATTGTTGAAATAATGTAACTACGAAGAAGATTCTACTTGTATTTTATATTATTCCTCCTTTCAGGGATGTTTTCCCTCTAATAGGAGATTTCATTGATGTAATTTGTCATGTAAGAGTCAAGGTAAAATGTCCATTATAAGTCAGGGCAATAGTCCCAAAAATAATTAAATATATTTTTGAGTCTCGCTAAGAGAAGTCGGACTAGTAAGGTCATGAAGTTGGACCAATTAGGTAAAAGGCTGCCAACATGAATGAGTATAAATAGGGAGGAACAATCCCTCATTCGTCATACATCTCACTCAAGCATTGCACAAGAGAAAAATAAGAAGGACAAAAAAGGAGGAGGAGAATTTATCATGGATCTTGGTTTTCGGATTCTCTCTCTCTCTCTCTCTCTTATGAGACTTGTTCTTCGAGCATTGTGCTTTGGTAAATTATATTGAGGAAGTTTTTGTTGTATTTTCTTCCCCATGAAGGTTTCCTAGGATATATTCTCATGTACCCTGTGATTGTGTATCTTTCATAGATCCTCTCTATTTTGTTGTCCTGAAAATGTATTAAATGCTCATGAAATTAGAAATTAAGCTATAAAAACACATAAACTTAACATGGTATGAGAGCTATACCAAAAAGATTAGATTTCACTGCCTAAATCTCCCTCTCTCTCCCGATCAGAAAATTAGGGATTCTTACTTGAGAAGATTTTTTTTGGAAAGTGCACCCCTCCCTAGCTCATATTTTGTCCCAAGGATCGAATTTTTTTAGTGGACAGAACTCTCAAAAATTCAAACCCTAGTTTGACTTGGAACCAAAAAACCAGAACCAAAACCATAAACTATGACCTAGACTTTAGCAGGTCCAAATTTAGGGGTAAAAATTTGTATTTTTCATAAAATAACTATACTAGCTTACTCTCCTGAGCCCATTGCATCTTTTGGTAAGTTCAGTTTTATTTTCTGAGAAATTTCCTTTTTGGTCATTTTCTATTCTTGAGGACAAAACACCTCCAAGAATTGAGCTTGATGACAAGCTAGAAGGCATAGAGAATTTCCATTCTTGGAAATATATAATTGGAATCATTCTAGAAGAGAATGATGTTTCTAAGTTTATGAAGGAATTTGTTCCCGAGCTCGAAGAAATGAAACAAAGTAAAAATACAAGGAGGATATGATTAGAGCCAAAAGGATTATAGGAGATTCCATCAAGGATCAATTGATTGCTCAAGTGTCCTATAAGGAAACTCATAAGGAGTCTCATACTCCTAAGAAGTTTCATAAGTATAGGAAATGGAATTACAAGAAAAAAGACTTCTCCTCTTATTAATGTTACCATTGTGATAAGATGGAACACATTGCCAAAGATTGACCAGCAAGAAAAGAAGAATATAAGAGGAAGAATAACAAAAAAATATATCATGCTCATGCAGTCAAAGAAGAAGAACCTCCTAGGAAGTCAGAAAAGGAATAAATTGAAGAATATGTTTTATTCTTCACTCTCTCTAGGTGCGTGACACTTGGAAATGGCACATGGATGATTGATAGTGGTGATTCAAAGAACTTGACAGGTTCGAAGAAGACTCTCTCCAATATTGAAGAAAATGACTCTCCTCATAAAGTTTCATTTGTAGATGATTATCAATATCCCATCAAAGGAATAGGAGAATCCACCTACAATCTTGATTTGGGAACCTCGATGAAGATGAAGGATGTGCTATATGTGTCAGGTTTGAAGAAGAACATACATTCTATTTCAGATTTAGATAAGAAATGGTTCAGGGTTTGTTTTATAGATGGTGACGTTCTTATGTGGCCTAGAGGAAAATAGATAGAAGATGCAGCTGTTATTGGGGCACAAGAAGGTGGCTTATATAAACTGAAAGGTCACTCAGAAGAAACCTTGATGAATTCATGATATTACAAGTCCATGTGAACTATGGAATATAAGGATTACTCACATAAGCTACAAATACTTACTACATGTGAGAAAGGTAGCCTACAAGTTTGTAACCTAATTTGAATATTGATCACGCAGGAGTATGTAAAGGATGTGCAGAGGAAAGAACATAAAGAATAAATTTCTAAAAAGAAACACCAAGACAAAAGGAATATTGGAACTTTTCCACTCAGATGTATGTGGTCCAACTCCTTCAACATATGTAAGTGGTTATGTATATTATGTATATTATGTCACATTTATTAATGATTTCTCTCGTAATACTTGGGTTTACTTTTTAATATCAAAAGATGAAGTATTTGGAAAATTCAAGGAATTCAAAGCCTTGGTAGAAAATATCTTAGAAAGAAAAATCAAGATACTTAGGTCAGATAATGGGGGACAATATGCCTCAAATGAATTTGGATATTTTTGAAAATATGTTGGGATTAAGAGGGATATTACCACTCCCTATAATCCACAATAGAATGGTGTTGCTGAAAGAAAGAATCGAACTATTATGGAAGAAGGGAAGACTATGATCCATGATCAAGATATTGCTATGCACTTATGGGATGAATCACCAAGAACAACAGTGTATGTCCAAAACATAATATTCCATAGTGAACTTGGGTTCAAAACTTCAAAGAGATGTTCAGTGAAAAGAAACCAAAATTAAGTCATCTCAAGATATTTGGTTGTCCAATGTTTGTTCATATTCCAAAAGAGAAACTAACTAAGTGGGATCCTTCTGAAAAGAAATGAATATTTGTTGGATACTATGAGGTCTCCAAGGCCTTCATAATTTTTATACCAGGTTACCATCATATGGAAATTAGTAGGGATGTAACCTTTGATGAATATGCAGCTCTCAAAAAATCCAGAAAGCGACAGTTTGAATAAGTATATGAAGAAGCTGTAACTCCTAGAGTTTTAGAATTGATGGAAGAAGTTGTACTTTCTCTCGATGAAGATATTCCGGAATACCATCATATGTTAGAGACCTAAGAACCTCCCCGCATGATTATCTCTAACAAGATAAATCCATCTTGGGCTCCATAAATTATTCAAGATGTAGAGAAGTATGGTGCTCCAAAAGGCTCCAATAGACAAAGAAAGAAGAGAAATCCATTTTCCAGTTATGTGGCTTTGATGTGTGATATTGTAGATAAAGAGCCTACTTGATTTGAAGAATTTGTTCAAAAGAAAGATTAGGTCGAAGCCATGATGGAAGAATACCAATTCATAATGAATAATGATGTGTGGGATGCAGTTCCCAAACCAAAAGGTAAAGAGGTGGTAGCTTCCAAATGGATATACAAGATAAAACATGCACCTGATGGAAGTATTGAAAAATACAAATCTATATTTGTGTCTCGTGGATTTTATCAAAAGGAAGGGATTGATTATGAATAGATATTTTATCTTGTAGAAGGGTATAATTCTATTAGAACCATAATGGCACTTGCAACGAAGATGAAGTGGAATTTACACCATATGGATGTGAAAAAAACTTTCCTAAATGGTCTTATTGAAGAAGTGTACATATAACAACCACATGGATTTGAAGTTGAAGATAGAAAGGCACATGTTTGCAAGCTGAAGAAGTCTATGTATGGTTTGAAGCAAGCTCCAAGAGCTTGGTATGAAAGAATTGATAGTTTTTTATGAGCTTGGGATTTACCAAAAGTAAAGATGATCTTAACCTTTACTTCAAGGTTATGGATGATGAACCTTTCATATTATTGATGTACATGGATGATTTATTCTTGACAGGTAATGAGAAGTAAATATTAGAGTGTAACAAGAATCTTGCAATAGAATTTGAGATTAAATACCTTGGCTTGATGCACTACTTTATAGGTATTGAAGTATGGCAGAGTCTAGCAGGAATATTCCTTAACCAAGGGAAGTATGCAGTGAAAATACTGAAAAGGTTTGATATGTTGGAATGAAAAGCCATGACCACACCCATGGATACAAATTTGAAGTTGTTGGTTGATGCTTCATCAAAGTTAGTCGATGTGACACTATACATATAAATTATTGGTTCATTGATGCATCTAAAAAAACCCAGGCTAGATATATGCTTTGTTGTGAACATCTTGAGTCAATATATGGTTGAGCCCAGGTGTGCTGATGTTGTAGTTTCAAAGCATGTGATGAGGTATCTTAAAGGTATGCTAGAATATGGTCTCAGTTATAGCAAAGATCATGACTTCATACTATACAGTTATATAGATTTAGATTGGGAAGGAAGTTTCTAAAAGAGAAAGAGCACTTAAGGTGGATTTTTTAGTCTAGGGTCAGCAATGATTTCATGGCTATGCAAAAATTCGTCCAATGTTTCTCTCAGCACTACAAAAGTGGAATATATTGTAGCTTGTTCCACTAGTTATGAGGCCATATGGATTTGGAAGTTGTTATCAGGTCTATTCGATTTGGAGATGGATGTCATCATGATTATATGTGATAACCAAACATACATGAAGATGAAAGAGAACCTCGTGTTCCATGATAATAATAAGCACATAGAAATTCTGTATTTCTACATTTGTGACATGGTGCATAAGGAAGTTGTAAAGATCCAATACATGAGCATAGATGAGTAGGTTGCATATGTGTTGACTAAGATTCTATCTTGTGTGAAGATAGATCACTTACGAGAAAAGATTGGTGTAGTCCATAAGGACTTGCATTGAAAGGGGGAGTAGTATTGATGATACTATGGTATCCTAATCACAAATGGAAGCTCAGTTGGGATTGATCATCCTTAGACTTGATCTCATAATTTTGAAAGGAAGGATCATCATAAATGTTGATCATTAGACTTGATCCCATAATTCTGAAAGGAATGACCATCTTAAATGTTTTTCATTAGAAATGTTCACGTAATTCTGAAAGGAAGGATGGCTTGAGCACCACAGATGTTGTTGGACTTGATCCCATAATTCCTAAAGGAAGGATCATCCATGTTGGTACACTTGCGTCATTTTGTTTCCATAGATGTTGTTGCTCCATCCTTGAGCTATTTTTGATGATGATGTTGTTATACCTGTCACATGCAGATGATGATGTTGATGTTATTCCAACTTTATGTTGATGCCAATATCGTGTTGTCTTTGGTGTTGATGTAAAAACTTTTTATATTCATGTGATGATGATACTTCAGCTTTGTACTGACAATGTTGATGATGATACTTTAGCTTTGTACTGAAGATGTTGATTATGATGTTCCATATCTGTGATGAAAATGATGATGCTGTTCTAGCTCTATGCTACCGATGATGATGATAAATCCAACTTCATGTTGCAGATGATGATGATGTTCCGACAAGGTGTTCTAGTTGTTGATAGTGATGATGTTGAGAATTTTTTGGATGATTTATAGATGTACTAGTCAATGTTCCAAATGATTTTGTTGATGAATCCACCTCATCCCTCCTTCTGATGATGATGTATAGAGCCACACCTGTTGCTATTTATGTTTTTAGTAGAATAGCCTTCGTGTTAAGGGGGAGTGTTGAAATAATGTAACAACAAAGAAGATTATACTTGTATTTTATATTATTCCTCCTTTAAGGAATGTTCTCACTCTGATCGGAGATGTCATTGATGTATTTGGTCATGTAAGAGTTGAGGTAAAACCTCCATTTTAAGTCAGGGAAATAGTCCCCAAAAGAACATGTGTAAAATGTATTTATGAGTCTCCCTAGAAGAATTTAGTGCAGTAAGGTCATGAATCTGCCCCATTTAGGTAAATGGTCACCAACAAGAATGAGTATAAGCAAAGAGTCACCCTCCCTCATTTGCAACACATCACACTCAAGCATTGCACAAGAGAATAAGAAGAAGGACAACAAGGGAGGAGGAGGATTTGTCTTGGCTCTTGGTTTTAGGATTTTGTCTCTCTCCCTTTCTTGTGAGACTTTTTTTTTGGGCATTGTACTTTGGTAATATATATTGAGGAATTTTTTATGGGGTTTTCTTCCCCATGAGGGTTTACTAGGATATATTGTTGTGTACCCTATGATTGTGTATCTTTCATAGATCCTCTTTATGTTGTTGTTGTGAAAATGTATTAAATGTGTATGAAATTGGAAATTAAGCTATAACAACATATAAACTTAACAAGTATTGAGCAAGTAGATTGTCTACTCGGTGGTCTATGGTTGGATGGAACGTGGTTGTTCATATATGTATCTAGTGTATTTATCTTAATTTTTTTTATGTCCTACTATAATAGTCCCATTCATATATCATGTTATCTATTTTATGTAAATATTCTACTCTTAATTCACTTATAATCTATGTTTGGGCTTATTTAGATTCAATAAAATAAATAAGAGTAATATCTAGTTTATTTACAATTTTTTTTAAGTATCTGGATTACAACTATGGCTTTAGAATTCCTAGCTTAGTATGACTAAACTGCTAGGTACTGTGTTAGTTTGCAATGTGATATAATCATTTTATTGTATCTTACATCGAAAATAACATATATCGTGTTTATATTCCATAATTGTGACTCTAAATCTATTGTTTTAATTAGCTTATTTCTCTATAATATGAATTACTTTTTTTTTTTATAAACGGAGTGATGTATTTTCATTCTATCTGTCATTTCACATGGAGAAATCCTACTTATTTTATATCAGTAACACTCATAGTTAATAAGGAAAATATTATAGGCGTTCACTACAAATTATAGGGATATAAATAGATGTATTTGCATTATAACATTACAGTAAAAAGGAAAACAATATCTAAGTAATCCATATTAGTAAGATATACATCTATTAATACAATATGACACGTATCAAACATAACAGAAACATAAAGCGACTACATAAACATAAAGAGAATACTATTTAGACAAGAAACAAGTATCAAAGCACTATTCATAAGTATGTGAGGACGACAAACACCATATCAACTATGTGAAGTAAATAATACCATGCTAAGAAAGGGTGAAAAAATAGATATCAAACACTATTATTTTCCCAGGATTCGACTTGTTTTGTATAATCAAATGCTTAAGTCTTAAGTAATACAAATAAATCATAAAATGATTAACTAGAAAGTACATTGTTTACTCTATAAGTGATATACAAGCCTCATCCCATGCTTAAATACCATTTAAATACATACAAAAATAAATAAAGCAATTAAATTAACTATTAACATAGACTAGGGTGATTCCATGAAGATGAGTAACTATATTTGGTCAAATATGGCAATTAAAAATGGAAATTTGATCCATGTATTAAATTGAAACCTTCAAAACTCACAATTGTCATATGAATTTCGACACTCTGTAAAAAAACAAAGTATAGAATTATGTTGGATTTCCAATGATATGTTTTTTTAAATATACAATGTCATTTAATGTGTCAAATTTTCATTTAATGAAACACACGTCCTTAAAATTATGAAGACAAAATAACAAGTGCCTTGTGTGGGTGCAAAATAATTTAATGTTAAATTTAAATTTTAAAAAAAAGTGAAATATGTAAACATGATCTAGATAGAAGGCACTAGTGCGTACATATTTTTCCTTTGATTTTTCATGAAAAAATATATTTATTATTATTTTTGAAAACCAACTGGTGAATGTTTCAATCACATTTTTCCCACATGTGCGTGTGTGCACCAAATATTTTTGATTTCTTACACAAATTACAAAACTAAAAATGCCCTCTTGAAGAGGATGCACCAATCTAGTGCTTGTATATTTTTTCAAACTTTTTTTATGTGTATTTTGAATGTTGTTAATTTATCTTTGAGATCATTTGAAGTTGTTGACATGGTTTTTTAGCGTACCATTTATAAGGAATTTAAAAAAGAATGGCATACAAATATAAAAGTTTCTAAAATATATGTCCATGTACATAGGATTCACTGAGGAATCCAACGGTGTCAAGTCCTCCCATTAATGTGCATTTAGTGACATAGATTAAGCCCTTGAAAGGCACAAAAAACCATTTCTGCAAAGAAAAGGGATATGGGCCTGCTTTTTAGGCTGTCAATCCATATATTATCTCTATAAAGGGTTTTAAATAACTTTTTTGAGGGATTGAAAAGATCTCAATCAAGGGTTACGTAAATCCCTCGATCAAGGTCTCTTTAAGCCACCCTCAATTGAGGTTTTGTAAAAAAAATCAATCGATGGTTTTCCTCTGTAAAAACAAATAAAAAAGGGCCCAAGGAATGGGTTGGACAATTAATGTTTTCCAACCACCATTCCCACGCTAAAAAAACAACCCACCTCTATATAACCTCTAAACAATTACCTAATAACACTCGTTTAAATCATTATTAGTTTGATTTTGGTTAGTCCTAGGTGAATTTCAAGTTGTTCAATTAGATTTCATTATATATGCATGAACCTATTTGTAGATCTACTTCAAAGTCCATATTAACATATTGTTGTTTGTTATAGAAATTGGAAGCAATATTTGTTTGTTGTCATTCAATCTTGATGGGGAACAAAAGAAACCGAAAAAGGAAGCATGCTCGTGAACAAAGTGACGATGAAGAGTGTGAAAAGAATAGAGAAAGGATGAGGCAAGAAAGAGAAAGGTTGAGAGAAGAAGAAGATGCAACTTTGTTGCAACATACTCCAATGGAAGACAACTATGGTAAATTTTGAATTACATGCTACCTAATTTAAATTTCATAATTATATTTCTCTAATAATTAGTTATCTATTACTAACTATTTTTTTCATCTTAACGTTACTATATTTTGTTTGTAATGCAATTCTTAACAATTTGTTATTTATATTTCAAAAATTGTAACAATTTAAAAAAATAGCTATTTCCTAAGAATTTCTTAACTATTTGACTCTAATGATATTCTTATTTATTTCTTAACTTTGTTATTTATATTTCAAAATTTGTAACAATTTTAAAGTTAAATGGTTATTAAACATTTTGAACTAAAATGTGCAATTTTCAAACTTGAATATATAACAATTTTCAAATTAAATGTACACTCTCCAAGTTAGTAACGATTTTCAAGTTGCAATGTAGATATTTAGCTATTTTCAATTTTCTAAGTTACTAACAATTTCAAGTTAAATGTAATTTCAATTCTTGTTTTGTTATTTGTTAAAAAAATATTTCCATAGCCTCATGTGAGCTCCAAGTGTCAACATTTGTTGATTAAAATAACTATTAATGTCTCATTTTAGAACCCTCATTTTATTTGAAATGAATATTGTGATAGTTATGTATTAGTTGGAAATTCAAATTGAAACAAATGAAATGAACATTTTGATAGTTATGCAGTGGTTGTAAAATTCAAATCACAACAAATAAAATGAACATTTTAATAATTATGTCTAGTAGTTGAAAAATTCAATGCCATTATCAAATAAAATGAACATTGTAATAGTTGTATAGTAGTTGGAAAATATAATGACAACAAAAAAAATGAACATTGTGATAGTTATGCAATAGTTTGAAAATTCAATGACAACAAAAGGGTTCTAGATTTTGTCAAATCTCAAATTGTTCCTACCATTGATCTAAATATATTTGGTATGTTATATGTGGTATTCTTATATCATAATATCTTAAAAATGCATTAAAAAATCAAATCTTGTTGTTATAAATATACATAACAATGTGTAGTAATTTACAACATTTTTCAAGTTAAATAGATAATTTTCAAGTCACTAGCAATTTTTAATTTGTTAATTTCCACAATAATTTCAAGTTACTAACACTTTTAATGTTAAATGTACAACTATCAAGTTATTAAAAATTATCAAGTTAAAGACATACTTGATTTTCAAACTTTACTAACAATTCTCAAGCAAAATGTACAATTTCAAGTTAAATACATATTTAGTTATTTTCAATTCAAGTTACTTGTTTTTCATATATTTTCAATTCTTGTACCAACGTTGTCTATCCGTGAATGTAGGGATAAGTTTTTTTCTTCTTCTTAAAGTACCATAATAATGAATTATATCTATTCAATAAAAGTATAGGAGCTTACAAATCAAAGAATAATTAGTATGTGTATTTTATGGATATGAGTTAGTGCAATAATAATATAATAATGCTAATGTTATCACATTAATGCCATGCAAATTCTACAATGACAATCAAAATTAAAAATTATGATGATGGACAAATTATATTATTGACTTGAATTTGTGTCTTTCACATTTCAAAACTCCTCAATTTGGTGTTTTAAAATAAACCTACTTGCATAGTGCATTTCTGATGGAAATGCCCTTCACATGAATTTTGATTATGTAGATATAGATCATGGTCAACCACCACATCATTATGATAAAGAATTAGATGACCATGTGCCCCCTCATGATCATGATCAACCATCAAAAGACACTTTTCCCTCTCACATTTCAAGTATAATTAGGAGTTGTAATGGGGTTGGAAGGGGTGGAATTTGTCTAAAGGACTATGAAGTTATTGTTTTATGAGGAGAGCTTGAAAATTTGATCCCTAGTCGAATAGTCAGAGCGCGTGTCAATAAAATAATCAAGTCATATTTTGAACAACTCTAGTGATAGCACAATCTCAAATCCTACATGGGTTGATAAAACAAAACAATTTAAATGCGCCACCAAGTTGTTGGGTTTTCAAGATGCTAAAACAAAAAAATACATTCGAGAATGAAATATAAAATGTAAGAATTGCATTATATTCATTTGGAAAACAAAGAAATGATGATATTTGAGCTTCTCATAAGGAAATTACAATGACAGTTGTGCACCAAGAAGGCTCAATAAATTGAATGGTAGAAATAACGGAATAATTTCTCCATTTTGTAAAAAGAACATTGTTCAAATATACTAAATTTGGGGCCTGGATAGATGAAAATGATGAAGTTTCTTGTTGGGTTATATTTGTAGGGAACCCTATTGAGGAAGGATGGACAAGGGAATTAGAGAGAAGGCGATAGAGTTTTTGGAAAACCATTGTCGTGCTATTTCATATCGAAAGCATGTCCTACGACAAAATTTATCCATAATCATTTATTAGGAGCACTATAAGCATGTGATGGAGATGACGAGAATTGAAGTTTACGAGGAATTCCAAGAAACAAATCTTGGTGTTCAGATACCATTTAACATGTTCAATAATTTGAAACCGTGGTATATTAGGACAAATACAATTCATGATACTTGTTGTTGTTAATACCATGTTGAATTCCAACTATACTATGACAATTTTTTTTATTTTTTCAAAAGAAACTGGAATGGTGAACCATCTCCTCACACAGTGCGTGATTTTGTTTGTATGATACTATGAAACATGAATCTTGAACAATTTATTTTCAATAATAGGTGTGTAGGTGGGAGAAGATGCCCTGAATGCAGTGATTTGACATTGTTCCAACTTCCATAGGAAATTTCCTATCAATCCAAAATAGCTTGGATTGTTAGATATCATAGCTATGTGGAATAGGTATGAATATCTCTCCATGAATCGATCCTCTTCTTCATCTATACCATCTAAGAGGATCAACTTGATCGAGGAGAGATTCATGTTTCATATTTCATGGAGAAGTTTCAAGGTCATATTTATAAATACATAAATCACTCCCATAGGTATAGGTAGAAAACATTAGAATTCAAACATTTTTTTGAGGTATTGGTACACTTTTCTGAGAACTACACATTTTCTCCTTAGAGAGATATATAAAGTTAGTACTATGACTCTGACCAGGTGTCTATCTTCGTACATGTATCCTACAGACATGTTTAAGAAAGCATTGATGTTAGGGATAACACTCCTTAGTCATGAAAAGTGATCAAAAAGTACCATTTTTATGTTAGTGATGATCGTGACCATGACACGTTGTTCGTTCAACACTACTTTGGGTTGATTTATGATTTATTCAAACAGAGAGGTGTATCATTAGCTGAAGATTGGATTTGGTCATATGGGTGTAAAGGGGAGTTCTTTTTACTGGTTGAGTCTCCTTCAGAAAGAGACAGGAGTTTGACACACCTGGATATGTTTAAATATGACATGGTAAGGGTGAACATGATGGCACAGGTGCATGTGTGAAACAAGCACTTCAGATGTACCAAATGAGTCATGGTGTAAGCCAACTCAAATGATCTGTAGAAGGATTTGATTGGTGCACATGAAATTTGGGACATCAAGGTCACCAACAAGCAAGATCGGTGTGCAGGTAATAAATTACAAACTAAATTAATAGGCTAATAACATTATATCATCATTTCCAAGGAAAACACCTGCTCGATAGGACTTTATATGACAAATTGAATTCGATGTAGGTTCTTTTGGGATGTTACCTTAGTGATGTGAATATCCATGTCGTGATATTGTGAGACCACACATGGTACATGGGAATTACATTATGTTCAGAGTAAATATACGGGAAACATATTTTTTATTGAAACAAGGAAGTATGCTTGTTTTTGCGATTTTTGCAGTGATGCAAATGGATGTGGGATTCATCACTATGAAAATGGTGTATATGTGAAACAATGGAAATATTTCCCTCTTAATACAAAGGGCCCACATCCAATTCCAACATGGAAAGAGATGAACAATGATGAGGAAATGTTCTCACTAGATCGTGATTGAGTTTCTTATGTGGTTAGGGAATGTACAAAACTTCATTATTAATTAGTTCATTTTATATTACAAATATAGACATGTTGTAGAAATTAATGTAGGACATTTGAATAATATTTGTAATTTCACTTGCGGGAGAAGTATTTTTTGTCATTACACACCTCGAAAATCAAGAAAAGTTAACCGAATATTTGATGCGGTCTACTCAAATTAAAATCATGCTGGTGAAACCCTATCAAGATGGAGACTTGATGTACCAAATTAGATACCTAGTTCTAATGGGCGACTTTTTTGAAAGAGTGAAATAGCAGGTTGTTTATATTATTTATAGATATTTTATGTGTGAATATATCTCATGCTAATACAATTATTTGGTTGTGGCAGCTTGGATACATCCAACATAAATCAAGGTGAAGAGAGGTGATCCAAAAAGACAGAAGATGGAAGAATATGAACATGATAATATTATGGAGACTTGCATTACTATGACCCTTGGCTAGCTGAATGAACTACACATGCCACTTGCAACAATGACCTAGTGTTCATGCTAACTTATTCAATGCAATGTTGAAATACCAAGATTCTAATATTAACATGTACACCATCCATTACAAGTAACTATTGTATGGTCCTACATGGATTTGATTTTGTATCAAGATAACATGAATTTATATGAGTATTATTTCTTAATTTGTTTTCATTTATCTATGATATTTTGCAATAACAAATTTTCATATAGACAATGATCCTCTATTCATTGTGAAGGTAATTTCCCCATCAACTATGACAACTAACCATTTCTAATATAAGATGGGTTTCTCTTCCCCAATGGTTATCCTCAAATTGTAATTTGTAATTTATTTTTTAAATTTTAATGTAATTGAAGTTGATTTTTAAATTGTAATTAAATATTTAATTTTCAGTTGGAATTACACATTAAAATAAGACATTGATGTGTAATTCCAATTCAAAATTCACTGTGTACTTACAATTTAAATTAATTACAATTGGAATTACACATCATGATTTAAATATCAATGTATTTGATTTTTAGTTCAAAGTAAACAAATACAAAAAACCCAATCCCAATTTTTAACATAGTATGTTTTATTTCAAAAATCATCACATATAGGAACAACTTTAAACAAAAGTCATAAACCTTACCTACAAGTTGTTTCTTCATGGAAATAAAGAACAATATGAGACTTCCAATCATGAGATATCATCAATAAGAATTATAAATATACAACCACCTAACAATTAAACATTCTTTGTAGCCATGAATTTATGAAAAATATTTTGAACGATAGGTGTTCTCACTTCTAGATAATGTTCCATACACAACACAAACTTCCATTTGATAGAAATAAGGAAATGCAATACCTATGGAACCTTAATATAATTGTAATTTAAGTTTTAAATTGTAATTTAAAATACGCCTATACAATGCAAAATTATAATTTAAATTTGAAATTGTAATGTAATTGAATTTTGATTTTGCAATTGTAATGTAATTGAAAAATTGAACTTTTTGATGTAACTACACATTGAATTTTCGATTGAAATTACACATTAAATTTGCAATTTAAATGACAAAACATTTACATAGCCATAATAACTATACCTAGATGTAATGTAAAATACTATCCATTTCAAATTGTAGCAAAAATTATACACATGAAGGTCAATATGATAAAATATACTTTAAAATAGTCCATAGATTTCAAATAATAATATTCCATATATGCCCCACGTGGGTGTAGACCGACTGGTGATCTACTGTACTGTTAAGGCACTCCTTGTGATGTCATATGTTCAAACCTCGTCCTACCCATGCCCCATGCATGCAATATGTGTGGGTTCACTTAGGTGTATAGTGGAAGAGGGAATGGATCCATGGAACCTATCATCACGTGAGTACCAACTATGCCCATAGTTGTCGATTCCCATAGTACAAAAAAAAATAATAATATTCCATATATAT
>LPNX011046661.1:92495-197671 GCA_001517045.1 Pseudotsuga menziesii
GGCATCACTTGCAATAGACCCTTGTCCTTGAAGTAAAGAAGGCCTCTATCTCAACATACTGTAAAAGTTAAAATTGTGAACTGTATAAGTTAGTTATATTTTGGCCAATATATAATATTCAACAAGAAGTGAAAATTTTTAATGGATGGATGTGAAACTTACTTGAATTGAGTCAGTGATGATATCTGGCATGTGAGTTAGAACCTGAATCGATAGGCCCTCATTAGGTCCACATGGACAAGCTGCATCCCAATCATGTGAGAAATATATGGAAGCATCGACGCCCACCTGTAGTGACGCTTGTGTAAGATGCAATTACATGTAATAATTAAAACTAAAACATAAACTATAATTCCAGAATTCAAACATTAAGTATAAATTGAAATTACCAAATGTGAATTGAATTGGAACATAAATCAAAAACTACCTCGATTTCTGGGTCTTGCTGGTCAAGAACTTGGAGGTCCTCATATGTCTCATCTTGAGCAACGGTCTTTCTCTACCTTTTACAATTTGAACTTGAAAGTTAGGATCTAAAACATAAAATATTGAATCAAGCATTAAAACATAAATTATAAATTGATATTAATAAATGCAAATTGAATTGAAACATCTAAATTATAACTTACCTTGATGACTAAGTTTGTTGGGTTAGGAAATTGGAGGTCCTCATGTCTATCATAAGAAGATGGACCTCGTTGAGAACCAATAATTGATGGCTCAGTACGAAAGAGCTTATCAATGAATGTGGTACGCTACATAGAGCAATAGAAAATACCCTTTAAGTATTATTGAATATTCAATATATAATGTAACATGAAAGCATACATAATTGTACAAAAATATTCCTACCGTGGTGAGATGGATATGTGATACAACCAAAGTATGTATCTCGAGTGAACCAAGCATACCCCTGTAAGTCCTCATCATCAAGAAAACTGGGTAGATAATCATATGTTCCCTCTCTATCTCTTGTTGCATAGGTACAGGGGGTGGTATGGATGTGTCTCCTTGCACAACAACAACATCACTGCTCATGGTAGTGAGTCACAAGTCTGCAATCCCCTTCATGGCCTTTGTAGCAAGCTAGGATGGATTTCCTACATCCTTTGAACTGATAATCATTTTTTTTAGAAGAGGTACCAACCTTGAAGGGGGTAGCACGAAACAGAGGTATCTACAATATTTAAGACACTGGTAGCTACATCCCATACAAGAACCAAATAATTCAAATGTGATGTTGGTGTAATCTAGGTGCATCTGTAGAACAAACTATGCATATACATGTTTTTCAAAGTATAAAGGGACCTGGTATTGGTTGGGGAACATTCCCCACACTATAATAAATATATCATAAACATATGGTTCCACAAACTCAAGATTAAACTTCCCGAGTCTAAGCGGTTGATTGAGTCAGGAGGGATGTCGAGAAAATTTTCCTTAACATCATGGCCTCTTGTTGTGGTTTTCACCAAGTCAAATTTACTGAAACCCATAGCATCCTATTTTCTCCTCTGTCATGCAAAAAACCAGATGTCACTAAGAGGTCCCACTCTCATATAGAGGGACACCATATAAGATCACAAACAATCAGCATCTGGTAAGCGAATCCTTCGTGAGTGTACAAATTCATGAGTGCACCTAGTCTCGTTGAGTGTAATATCATCAAGGGTGATACGAGAAAACTCAGCATCATGATATCCCCTAGGTGGAACTGTTATCTAAATAAATAAAAAAATTTCAATCAAAATATACATTATAAATTGCAATTCAAATTGAATGCATTCAATATTAAAACTTTAGTGAAAATCTATCTAAAAAATTAAATATGCACTTAATGTAATGCACTTAATGTACATATGTCTTGATGCACATCCTCCTCCTTATGATGGAGGCATATATCATCAGGATAAACTGACGCATTACCTCATCCGCTAATGTCTCGAGTGGTAGCTGACCATGGTGTGGCCTCATGCTTCAATGAACGAGAATGGTGGCAAGCCATGCCCCTTGGGTCCACCTCACATCCTTCCATTCTCCATTGAGAACAAAGCATTGAAATCCAATGTGAATACTTTGTGGAAATTGAACCCAAGTGTTAGAACAATTACACTCACAAAAATTGCCAATTACACACAAAGGAGACTGAATATGGAGCAGAACACTAATCTGTATTGAATAAGTGTACAATAGCCAACATTTTGAAGTCATAGGCTTCCACAATAAATAATTACATGAGAGATTCAAATGCATTGGGTTTCCATTCGAATTGGTCAAAAGCAAGATTACTAAAACTAAGCAAATCCCCCATAGGTGCATAAAGCAACTTCCAAATCTGTCTAGGAGCTCATGAATTGGAAAAATCAATTAGGGAGGCTAATAGGTGATGGAAATAAAACACATACATGGTTTTATGAGGAGAAAAGAGTGGAGGATGATGGGGACAAAAAACAAGTTAACTTCACCTAGCCAAACTTTCCCAATTGCCTTAAAACTCAGTAAAAGCAGCAATAAAGCAGAAAAAGCAGATATGCGCTAGGAAAGCCAGGAATAAAGTAGAAATGATTCCAAGAGGTTTCCCAAGCACTCCATGACTTAGTTTTAGCAAGTTTGACCATCTAGGACATGTGGAGGACAACTTGCATAGAGTGGAATATGGAAACTAGGCAAATAAGACAAAAATGGAGATAATTAATGTCTAAGGTAGCTAACTATGGGTTGATTATTCGAACACCCCCCTTAAGCTTGAATAATGAGTAAAATATCAGAAAATAATAGGGCCAGAAACAAGGATTAGTCACCCTTTACATACTGCATGTCCATTTAACCAAGGAAGGAGAAAAAAACCTAGTGGGAAAAATCCTCCCTTAAACATGGACAGTAAAACAAAATTTGAAAATCTTGTTATCAATCATGCTTCATAGCATGATCAGCAATCCCCAGTAGTGATTTGATATTGCTGAAAGTCTTCTCACAAAAAACTTTGGTGAAGATGTCTGCTACTTGTTCTGAAGATGAATAGAAGAGTAGGTGAATGGTGCCATCATGACAAGCTGTCTGATGTAGTGCATATGGATCTCAATGTGTGTGGTTCTCTGTCTCTAAAATGGATCATTGCAGATTCAAATGGTACTCTGATTATCACAATAGATAATAGTTGAGTATTCTGATTCGAAGCCACACTCACCAAGTAACCCCTACAACCATAAACATTGAGTTGTTGCATTTACAACTCCTTTGTACTCTGCTTCTGTAGATGAGAGTGCAATGGCACTCTGTTTCTTGCTTGAATAGCTGATTGGTCCTTTAGAAAGCATGAACATATATCCTGATGTTGACTTTTGATCTGTGTTGTCACCTTCCCAATCACTGTCAGTAAACCCAATCAAATCAAGATCAGATTTAGCTTTGTAGAAGATCCCATGAGTCCTTGTTCCTTGAACAAAGTTAAGGATCCTTTTGGCTGCTCTCCAATGGATCTCATGAGGCTGATCCATGTATATTGAAGCCACACTTACTTCATAAGAAATATCAGGTCGAGTATGTGTAAGGCACAACAAACACCCAATCAGTTGCCTATACAGTGTATTATTTACCATAGGTGAAGAATCTGCTTCTTCAAGCTTAACTCCTGAAGGGAAGGGAGTCTTGCTTGGATTGCAATATTTCATGTTGAACTTGTTCAAAAAATATAAAGCATAATTGGACTAATGTACTTTTATTCCATCTTTGGTTTGAGCAATCTTGAGACCCAAGAATTGGCTCAATAACCCCAAATCAGTCATAGAAAATGCATGGTTCATTGCATCCTTCAAGGAGGAAATTTCATCCTTTGAGCTTCCTGTAATCAGAAGGTCATCTACATACAAGAAAATAATCATCAAAGAACCATGAATCAGCTTCAAATAAACATTAGGTTCTAACTTGCATCGAACAAAATTCAATGATAGTAGAAAGCCATCAATCTTGGCATACCAAGCTCTAGGGGCATGCTTAAGCCCATACAATGATTTGTTTAGCCTACACACAAGAGATGGATTAGTAAAAATAATTGAGGATGATGCATGTAAATATCTTTAGTAATATCTCCATTCAGGAAATCACACTTCACATCCATGTGATGTACCTCCCACTACTTCGAAGCTGCAATGGCTAGGGCTAGCCTGATGGAGTCCATCTTTGCCACTGGTGCAAAGGTCTCATTGTAGTCTATTCCATGTACCTATGAGTATCCCTTGGATACCAATATTTCCTTATATTTGAAAGGTGAACCATCAACAGCAAACTTGGTTTTGAAAACCCACTTACATTGAACTAGCTTCCTCCCTGGGGGAAGATCAACCAGCTCCCAATTGTTGTTCTTCTGGAGTGAGCTGAATTCTTCTTTCATGGTTGTTTGCCATATTGGATCATGTGATGCATATTCATATTTTTTTGGGTTTGATTCAACCATCAGATAGCATTTATCTGCAAACAAGGGGTCTTTCATACACAGGGCACTCTCAAACTGAGATCTAGTCCTCCTAGAATCACTAGGATTTCCAGCTAGTTCCCCAGCTTCATGGATGGTATTTGATGCCCATTTTGGTCTTGTAGGACTGTTAGGATATGCAACTAAATCATCGATATAAGAGATATCAAAATCAGAAAACTCATTTATCTCTTCACTTACATTCAGTGGTTCTGGTGGTGAAGAAGGCTCTCCAACTTCAACTGCTGCTAAAGGCTCTTCTTGGAACTGAACACTCCTTTCAATGAAGGATTTGTTTGTGCTCAAATTGATTAGCTTGTACCATTTTTAATCTTTAGAGTACCCAACAAATAGACATTCTTGGATTTGGGGCTACAAAGCCTTCCTCTTTTCTGTTGGAATTCTAGCCCAAGCCCTTGAGCCAAAAATATTGAAATGGGTCACATCTAGCTTGTGCCCACTCCATGCTTCGAAAGGAGTCATACAATCAAGATATTTATGAGGCACCCTATTCTGGATATAGGATACATAGTTTATAGATTTGGCCCAAAACTTTGGTGGCAAATTCTTAGCCTCCATCATGCAGGTTGCCATCTCTTTCAGTGATCTGTTCTTCCTCTCAACAACACCATTTTGCTATGGTGTGTAAGGGATATAATGCTGCATCTGAATACCTACATCTGCACAATATTGAATGAACTCAGATTTGACATACTCACCACCATTTTCAGATCTGAGGACCTTGAGTTTCTTCCTAGACTGGTTTTCAACCAAAGCCTTAAAGACTTTGAAGAGGCCAAAAACTTCAGCCTTGTGTTTTAGGAAGTAAACCTAGCAGAACCTAGAAAAGTCATCTATGAATGTCAATGCATATTTTCCCTGAATCATTGACATATGAGGAAACGGGCCAGCAACATCTCTGTGGATCAACTCAAGAGGTGCAGAGGTTCTCTCATGACTAACTTTCTCAAATTTATGCTCTGGGTGTTTTCCTAAGATGCAACCTTGACAGACTCCTTTGGAAAACTTAATCTTTGGTAACCCTATGACCATTTCTTTTTCACTAAGATTAGAAAGATACTTATAGTTAAGATGGCATAATCTTTCATGCCAAAGCTTGCTTGCCTTATTAGCATGAATTTGAAGAGCAGAGGGATTTTAGTAGGGTAGAAAATGTGAAAACATGTATACCTTCGATGTGTTATTTGCAACTCCTTTGGCAATGACTTTACCACTTGAGATCTCTGTGATCGCACCTTCATCAGGGGAGAATATGACCTTCTTTGGAGACCCTATGTGGGTCATATGATACACTGATAAGAGGATAGAGGCAAGACCTAGAACATACAATACATTGCTGAACTTACCATGGTCAAGATCAATCCTCCCTTTGCCCAAACTTTCAGTGAGAGAGTCATCTCCCAGTACTATTGGTGGACCTTTCGATATGTCAAGTGAGGTGAATGCCTCCTTGGTCGAAACCATATGTCTTGAAGCTCCAGAATCAATGATGAAACTAGGTGAGCTTGATGTTCCAGCAACCAATGCATGAACTCTCTCTCTGTCTTCTCAATTTGATCCTCCTTCCCTCTTCTTTGAGATATCAGGAAGGGAGATGCCATTCTTCTCCAGGAG
This sequence comes from Pseudotsuga menziesii, assembly GCA_001517045.1. Taxonomy (NCBI): domain Eukaryota; kingdom Viridiplantae; phylum Streptophyta; class Pinopsida; order Pinales; family Pinaceae; genus Pseudotsuga; species Pseudotsuga menziesii. The sequence continues at coordinate 98,602 of LPNX011046661.1, forward strand.
TTGGGTCAGTATGTCAATTTGCTTCTTCATGCGGGAGCTTTCAGGATGATTTCCCTTACTATAGTATGCACACTTGCTCATTTCTTCTTTGTTCTTCTTCTTCTAGGGGTTCTTCTTGGAACCTTGGGGCTCCTCTAGAGACTTGTTCTTGTCTCTCTTTTGCTCAGGTGGCTTCTCAGCTTTCTTATTTCCTTTTGAATCCACCCTTGAATCTCCCGCAACCAGAGCTTGGTCTTTGGAAGGTTTGATGGTTCCCATCATCACCAGTTTATCTTGTTCTTATGTGAGAGATTCCATGAACTCTACAAGTTTAGGCATCTTCCAGGCTCGAGCTATCAACTTGGTGGCATGGAAGGTTGAAACAAACACTAAATAGTCAGGGCCAAGCTTTGAGAGTATGGCCAAATCCAATTGCTCCTCCTTATTTTCAATTCCACACTGTTTTTGTTGCAAAACAAGGGATTTAAACTTGGAAAAATAGAGTTGCAGGGATTCGAAGCTGCTGGGACTCAAGGAGATCAATTTATTCACGATTTGATGTCCTCTCATCTCATATTTTTTACCAAAAATATCAAAAAGCTTCTCCCATACTTCATTTGGTGATGTCAATCCATCAAGATGGAAAAGGAGGTTTCTGGATATGCTCAAACACATGAGACCATAGGCCTCATCTGTCCTATTGTGCTATTTAATTTTCTCTGCAACTACATTAGGCTCTGCTTCTGTTTCCATAGTCACTCTGTAGAGGCCATTCTCTCTCAACAATATCTCCATCTCTGCTTTCCATTCAAATAAATTAAATGGAGTCAAGATGATCTTCTGAGATTGATTCATAGCTCAGAAATTGTCCCTTCAGTCAGCAGAATGCTCCCAGTCAATGATGTTGAACCTGCAATAACAATATGGAAGGAGAGAAATCAATATACAAAGGCTCTAATACCATATGTTAGAAAAATTACACTCACAAAAATTTCCAATTAGACATGCAAATTACACACAAAAGAGACTGAATATGGAGCAGAACACTAATCTGTATTGAATAAGTGTGCAATAGAAAACCTTGTGAAGTCATAGGCTGCCACAATAAATAATTACATGAGATATTTGAATGCATTGGGATTCCATTTGAATTGGTAAAAAGCAGGCTTACTAAAACTAAGCAAATCCCCCATAGGTGCATAAAGCAACTTCCAAATCTGTCGAGGAGCTCACGAATTGGAAAAATCAAATAGGGAGGCTAATAGGTTATGGAAGGACAAATCATACATGCTTTTATTAGGAGAAAAGAGTGGAGGATGATGGGGACAAAAAACAAGTTAACTTCCAATTGCCTTAAAACTCAGTAAAAGCAACAATAAAGCAGAAAAAGCAGATATGTGCTAGGAAGGCCAGGAATAAAGCAGAAATGATTCCAAGAGGTTTCCCAAGGGCTCCATGACTCAGTTTTATCAAGTTTGACCATCTAGGACATGTGGAGGACAACTTTCATAGAGTGGAATATGGAAACTAGGCAAATAAGACAAAAATGGAGATAATTAATGTCTAAGGTAGCTAACTATGGGTTGATTATTCTAACATACTTCTGTGCACATCACATTCCATTGTGACACATTTAATCACTTTTAGATTCATTAAACCGAGGATCATGTTCTAAGTATAATCAATTACATCGAATCATAACATAGGAAAATAATTACTTTAAATGATTAGTTAAGGGAAAATGGCTCTTGATCTAGCATATCTATGCATTATTTGCAATAATTTTTTTTTATGAAATAAAAAATTCAACATATATTTATATAAGAATTCTACATTTATTAAAATAAGAATTTTTGACAAAATAGAAAATTCAATAATTAAATTAAAATAGAGATTAAATATATAAATTGCTAATTTGTAAAATCGTGTTAGATTCCTTTCACCCATATAATTGCTAAATCAGTTGCTGTGTAAACCCTATCTTTAATCTAAACCTACTTAAAATAATTAATGAATGATATTTTTAATTAATTATTATTATTTATTTCCTAATAATATATATACGATTTATTAAAGTATGATTTTAAATAAGATTTAAATAAAAGAATTTATTAAAGTTTAAGCTAAGGAATATTTTTTCAATATTAAACCTAATCCACCTAATGCCTTTCATGAGCCTCACACATCCTGTTGTAGTAAAAAATACCTAGCTACATGCAGAAGCACCTTCCCTTTCGTCTATAGGAAGAAAGGGTAGAGTCTCCAGTTGGAGAAGAACCTACAACAAAGGGTTAGAGGTAAATCAATGGAAAACCTACAACACAATGTCATAAATCAAAGCATGCATCTCTAAATAACCTATAAAACAAGAAATAATGAGTAGACATAAGACCTTATACCTTCCATATTCGTTTTAAATGGGGCCACCATGCCATGGCTCAAGAAGCTACCTCTCGTCAAGGCTGGGTGGTATGGAGCAATGCTCAACATACAAGAAGGTTGGCTTAATGGAGAAAATGGAATGAATGTAGGTGAATGAATTGAGAATGATGGTTTCTCAAGGCACTCACGCGGGCATAGTAACGATAGGAAGAAATGGAGGTGTGTTGAAAGTGACCCCCAACCTCTTATTTATAGCTTTTTTCTCTTATTTTAGGGATTTTAGCCCTTGGTTAGGGTTTTAAGCCCTTTTCTCCTCTTTCTTAGCTCCCTTTGGAATTTTTAGGCCCTTTTGGGGGTTTTAGCCCCTTTTTGAGGACTTTATCCCCTTTGTAAGCTATTTTGGCTCTTTTATGGGGTTTTAAGCCCTTTTTAATATTTCTTGAGACTTTGAGGGGAAAGCATAGGTTAAACAAATATGTGGCATTAAGAAGAGTTAGTAAATGGATGTCTTCATGTTTTGCATGCCATATGGAGTAAGTTGGGTAATTTTTTGGGTTAACACATCCTTCCATATCCATCCCTCATTTTACAAAACCCTCCATTATTTTACTTCATTTCATTTTAACTTGTTAATTTCCTCTAAATTTGGTGTCTCCACTAGGTTCTCATTCCATTTATTTTTTACCTATTAATTTACTTTGAGTCAAGTCTCTTAACTTGGGTTTCACTGGTTTAAAGCCATGGTCCTATTTATGCATCATTCCCTTCTCCCACTTTCAGGTTAAAATTTTCTTCTATCATTGTTTTTCATGTACAAAGGATTTAAGGGTGAACCCACATCTCTTGTCTATTTTTCTCACTAAAGGATTATACATTTGAGTCCTAATTTTCATATTTGAACAAATTTGGAAAAAACTATTTCTCCTTAACCACTCTATTATTCTAATATTCATTTTTTTAAAGACACAATAATAATCGTGTTTTTATTTTTTATTTTTCAAAGGAACCAACCCCTAGGGTTTTACCCCTTCCTCCTTGATTATTGCATCCACGGATAACCCCTAAGATCTTGGCTATGGTTTCTCCATGGCCAACAAATATGGTTCCATTCTTTTATTTTTTATTTTTTACTTTTAAATAAATTATTATTTATTTATATATGTAATACCATCTTGAAGGAATTTACAATTTCAACACATGGAAGGTGAGGGTATTGAACATTCTTGAGGGACATGAATTGGATACCTACATTTCAACTATGGTAGAGGATCCTACCACAAATGCAAGGCGATTCAACTTCAATAATAATCAATCAAAGGACAAATAAATCATATATAATTCAATTAAGGGAAATCACATGTCCATGATCACTCCATTGAAGGCCTCAAAAGAGTGTCTTGATACACTAGAAAAACCTATATGAGAAGAAGGCCCCAAGATAAAATAGGGATTTGAAGAATAATATCCGCAACATAAATATGGATAGGGACAAGTCTATGGCATCATTCTTCACCAAGATTTCTCAGGTGAGACACCAACTTTTCAGTATTGGAGTTGCGGTGGATGGACATGATCTTCTTCAAACCACAATTGATGTTCTTCCATTTACAAGGGAGACATTCTTGGCTACTATAAATGACCAAGAGGTACAACTTAACTTCAAACAATTGTGGCATGACTTGCTCAAAAAGGATGGGCACATATAGAGAAAGACCATGTGCACCAAAGAATAAAATCGTGTTCTCGCAATAAGAATAAAGAAATAGAGGAAACAATTTGCTCCAAAGAATCCTTTTCATCCAAAGAAAGAGTTCAAAAATGACTTCGAAAAATCAAATATTTGGTGCTTCTATTTTCTAAAAAAAAGGCCATTATGCAAGATATTTCTATGCAAATAAAGAAACAAGGAAAGTTTCATGCATCTACAGCAGTAGAAGAAGAAAAGAATGCACCTGAAAATAAATAGACAAGGAGGGAGTATTTCTTTGTCTTGGGATTGTCTATATATATCATTACAAGTGAAGATACATGGTTGATTATAGTGGCACATGAAATCACATGTTAGTTTACAAGGGCACAATATCAAACATAAAAGATATAAAGTTGACATGCATGGTAGAGTTGGGGGACAAATCAACATACTCGATCCAAGCAATTGGATATTCCTCCTTTCAGTTGAGTTCAAGAGATAAATTACATGTGGAATACATTTTTTATGTCCCAATCTTGAAAAATAACATACATTCAGTTTCGGTTCTTGAAAATAATGGATTTCGAGTTATATCCATGTATATTAAATCCTTTCTATGGCTGAAGAACAAAAGTCTTGATGTTGTTGTAGTGATTGGAGTTCTAGAGGGAGAACTATACAAGGCACCTAGGAATCACCTTCAAGTCCATGCGAGTTGTAGAACCAGAGGATCCATCACCTCCTCTACAAAGAACAACCAAGATTCGAGCGCATGGTTAAAGGTATGCCATTTTTTTTATTTGAGCATGATAGTGTATGTCGAGGTTGTGCACTTGGGAAAAATGTGAAAAAGAGTCTTCACGGTAGCCATACTAGATTTAAAGGGATTTTATATCTGAAACGCTCTCATGTATGTGGTCCTATGTCTTCCCCGTACTTGAGTGGCTATATTTATTATGTACTATTTCTTGATGAGTTCTCTAGAAAGTCATGGATTTACTTCCTTAAGTCTAAGAGAGAAAACTATAGAAAGTTTTAAAATTTTAGATCCATAGTAGAAAATCAGACAGGGAGGCACATCTATCTCTTGAGGTCTGACAATGGAGGTGAATTTTATCCCCATACTTTTAATGAATTCTGCAGTGATGCAGGGTTATATAAACAATTGTTATTTCCATATAACCCCTAATAAAACGGGGTTGTCGAGACAAAGAATAGAACTATGTGTGAGGGTACAGAATCGATGTTACATGATCAAGACTTGTTTTCTTCATTATGGGAAGAATCTACTAGTACAACAATATGTATCTAGAACATAAGTCTGCATGCCATTCTAGATGAGAAGATACCTGAAGAGGTGTTGACTTGTGAGAAGCCATACATTTCACATATCAGGATCTTTGAGAGTCTTGTATACATCCATATACCAACACATAACACATAGAAATGAATTATGACTTCTTTTGAGACATGGTTCCAAAAGGTACAATGAAAATTCAATACATAGATACTAATGAGAATATTGCAGATGTGTTGAAAAATCCTCTTTCAGTGATAAATTTCATGTACTTTTGATAGAACCTTGGTATGGTAGAGAATTCCTCCCTCGCTGAGAGGAAGTGTTAAATGTACTACATCAAGATTCTTTGTCCAGACTTATGAGTAATATGAAGTCCTATATATTCTCACATGTTGAGGTGGTGATGTTGTAAGGTATTGTGAGTAATATCAACTTGGAATTGTGAGTAATATCAAGTCATGATACTCATAGTAGGTACCCTATGAGGTGGGCCTCCAGTTATAGATGTGAAATTCTTTGCATGTTGAAGCATAAAATTTAATGTGATATATTACAAACCATGGTCACAGATTGTTATTAAAACTCCTTTAGATATTAGATACCTATAGAATAAATTACTTTAGCATTGCCTATATGGTCCTAGAGTAATATAATATGATCATAGCATGTGACAGTTCTTTTGATTATAATGTGATTTGATAGATGATTAATGTTAATACATCTAGATAATGTAGTAAAGATAAAGAGATAAGCATAGAGAAAGTAAGAATTCAAATTTCCTAAGGAATGTCTAAATGAACTCAAAATTGTATGCTTCTATTAAAGTTACAATGTGTGCTTTAGTTAATTAATGGACTTGTAGTGGTCCATGCAAAGTAAATCAATCAGACTAATTAAGTTAATAATAGTTAACTAAGTGTTAATAATGAAGTAATAGTTAACTAAAGTGTTTACACTTTAGTTAAACTAAAATGATATGCTTCAATTATAGAGATGATGCTTTAGTTAAAAAGATGGCGCTTCAATTACAAAGTGTTTTGCATGACGAGACTTCAGTTAAAGCACTATGACACTTATGGTACCATGTTAAATAAGTGATCAACATTCAGTTAGATAATGGATTCACTCTAATGTCACTTAAGCATGAGTTAATGCCTAATATAAAAGGCATGACACATATGTCATGCATGATGAATATTCCAATGTATTGAATTAATTATTCACAGAGGCAATTCACAATTCTAGGTGTATGTGTCCACTAAAGTCATGGAACCATTCATTATAATTTTCATGGTTGATTTTATGGATTCTTATAAACATATTGGGATCATGGATAGTTCATACAGTTGATCAATATTCTCTATTAGTTAGCGTTTTCTACTATCATAAAATCTGCTATTGTGTAAAAGCGATTGTATGCAATCTATCTATTATACTCTAAAGAATTATTGGGTTTTTCGTCCTCATTATTTTGAGGGTTCTCCCATGGTACATACTGTGTTTTGGATGAATGATTTATGTGAATGAATATTATATTTATTCCATTGTTTAGATATTCCACAATTAAAAGTTTTTAACTTCAAAGATCTTCATATTTTCTCAAACATTAACATGACATGGAAATGACATGACCTATCTGTGACTTGGGTTGTTTCAGAATAAATCAAGACAATTTGGGGGAAACCACAACTCCTAATGGATATATGGATTTCAAAAAGTATCCAAACAAGGAGTTACCAATCAAGGGGTTCCATGTGTATCATTTTATTGTATCTAGCTCCTTGGTAAGAGAATTGGATCACTTTGATGAGGAGCTAGCAATGTCAACCATTGATCTCTTAATTTAATTTTTTGATTTGACACTAAATTTTCTTTATTTATTGTGCATCTAACCAGATGTTATTCATCGCAACCATCGGTATAAAAATAGATCGACAATTTTCTGCTACATCATGGTTAGCGCTCGGATTTATATTCTCAGTCACATGTCATAGACAAACAGAATAATATCCCTCATAGTCTTATATCTTCTGGTCTAGTTCTAGTCACCACAACTATTTATAGTTGTTTTGCAAATATTAAAAAATTGTCTGCACTAACATTGTCTCCAATGGAGCAACGACTTAATGTGTGAGGTGTTGAGAATCATAGACATGTGCCTTATCAATTGGGTCATGGAGTCATATACCATGAAACTTTGATCATGTTTTAATATATTCTTATCTTTGAAAATTCTTTACAAGTCGAAAAGTAAAGATACTAATGAAATAACAAAACCAAACACTTTGAAAACAAAGGAGTAAAATGAAAAAAATACTATATAGAGAATAATTTCAAAAGTCTTCCATTAACATATGCTTCTATTTTTTCGCCATCTAGCTCAACTAGTATGAATATGTGGCTCTCTTATATAGCTGATCAAACATTCCATGCTTTACTTTGTCTTCCCTTCTGGTATCCGATTTCAAGACAAGATCCCCAAGGTGAAAGTCTCTTTCTATGGCCTACTTGTCAAATGTTTTCTTCGTAGATATGCTTTTGATGATCTTGTAATTTTTCACTTACTTTCTCCCTCTCTTACTGTAATTCAATGAGCTCATATACTCTTCTCACAATGCCATTCTTCTCAAATGCTTAATGCTTAATTAACTTTATCACTTATAGTCCCAGTTGTATTGGCATAATTTCTCCTCTCCCATACACCAATTGAAATAGGGGTGTGCCAATTGACCTTTTGATGCATTAGATGAAATTTGGGGTCTCAAAGGGGCCTCCTAAGGAAAATAATTAAAAAATCGATGTCATACAACAAATATGCCATGTCACTTTAAGTCTAGTGAATGCCAATTTCCATTGTCTCTTTAATGGTAGATGACACGTATGTTGGGTTAGTGTAGAGTTAAGAGATTGGGGTTAAAAATATTAATGAAAAGTTGGCATTCTTGTGCACACACAATAAATAATATTGTAGCAATTTCTTAAAATTTATATTTATTTTTTTTAATTTTTTTTATAAATGTACCACTACTTTTGATGCATTTAATAAAATGTAAAACTAAAATATATTTATATATTTAAATTATAATGAAAGATAAAATTAAAATAATATTAAAAATAAAAAAATACTATTATTATTCAATTGCTCCTAGAGGCGCTCTACATCCCAGTATGAGGGAGATCTTGTAACGTTTGTTACTAACAAAATAATACAAAATAAAAGTTTTAATTATCCACCAAATTAAATGTTGGTCCCACAAAAACATCCTAATATGGGGGATATGTTGTAATGTTCATACCTAAAAAAACAATAAATAATTAAATAAATAATTATCAACCAAAAAAATGTCGGTAAAAAAAATAACACAATATGGGGGAGATGTTGTAATGTTCCTGCCTAAGAAAATAATAAATAATAAAAAATTGAATTATTGCCAAAAAAATGTTGGCCTTCCACATGGTTTTAAATCCATGTGCAAGGGCTCCTAAACAACCTATGGTTTTATTGTACATGCTTTAGGAGGGCCTTGAAAATGGTTTAAAACCATTTGAAAGGACTTTTAAACAACTCATGGTTTAGGAGGGCCTTGCAAATGGTTTTAAGACCATGTGCAAGCCTCCTAAATAACCCATGGTTTTAGGAGGGCCTTGCACCTGGTTTTAAAACCATGTATGGGGGAGATGTTGTAATGTTCATTCCTAACAAAATAAAAAAAATAATAAAAAATATTATATGTGGGACATAAATTATATTAAATATTAATAATAAAAATATTATATGTTCACCTCAAATAAAAAGATTTTTCTTTTAGTTTGAATCAAATCAATGGCTATATATAGAACACACCAAAGATGAGAGATGATTTCACCTCAAAATACTTGATCCCTCTCAATGCCTTGATAGAGCATAGGATTTGGATTTGTGCTAGTATATTAGAAATTAAGTGTTTTATCATGTATGTGTGTGTGGGGTTGGGGGGGGGGGGTNTCACAATGAATGAGAGAGATTGCTACATATACGAGAATAATTCACAAGGGTTCTACCTGAAGGGGTCACACCCTGTTGTCTCTGATTACAAAGCCTAACCTAGTGGGTACATCAACTGAGGTCCTTATATATCTATAAATAGCCACCTAAGGATTTGACCCCAACACCTTTTTCTTACAACTCATAACTCTCAACTACTTGAGCAAATCCATTAGGATTATATATATATATATATATATATATGATAATTTACACTACATAAAATAAAAACAAGGAATAATATCTATATCTTTTATAATTAGTTAAATATATTTAAATTAGCTATATATGTTTTAATATGTTATATATTTTAATTAGTTAGGATTGTATCCTTTAACCATTTTATAATTCTATATTTTACTTTTATTTTATATTAATATGTCTTAATTAAATTATATTTGTTTGTAGCATTGAATCATTGAATAAGAACCACAACCTAAGGGAATATAAGCTGTCAAAGTCACCTTGGGATCGTACCCTTCCTAGGACACACTGACCCTTAACATGACTCAATTTTTTGGTGTCTCCTTCCAAATAGCTCACCCATGAGGGGAACTAAAACTGGGTCTTCCTCTTGATGAGACCCGCACCTTAACCAAATGAGCTAGCGAGAATCGACTTTTTGAGATGAAATTTTCAAATCTTAACCAAGGTGACATTTATATGGAGTTAGCAATTATCAAATAAAAATATGACAAATAAGCATCATTGACTTCCAAAGGTCCAATTCAACCATAATGGTTGACCAAAATACTTAAATTATATAGGTTTGATAAATCTTACTCATCACACACTTGTCCATGGATTAATTTTTTATAAGCCCCATTTTACACCCAAAATTTCCTCTAATCCTTATTCTATCAACCCATAATGCATATTTCATATTTAAATCCCATGCTTTCTTATTCTCTGACATCATACTTTTTATTTTCCTAAGTAGACTTTTGTTTGATGATTGTGCTAGTCCATTGTCATATGGGTTACATGGAATAGAATGACCAAGTTCAATAATATATTTTCAATGGAATTCCACCATTTTGACATATTTAAAAGTTGGTGCATTGTTAGTGATGATCTTTCTTGGGAATCCAAACCTTGTTATAATATTCTCTTCCATAAATTTCATAATGATATTTTAATTTTCCAATAAGGTGGGAATGGATTCCACCCACTTTGTGAAATAATTTGTAGTTGTAAAAATCCATCCATGCTGGCCACTTGAATTAAAATTTATTTCTCCAACGAAATCTAAACCCGATTGTTGAAATGGTGCTGATATTTTTTATTAGATTTAGAGGAAAATGATTAAGCTTCTGTTACTTACAAACAATTGACATTCAATTCAAGCCCTTACTAAATGTGTAGTATCAAAAAATATTTTTTTTGCAATAATACCATGCTCTCAACACTTTAAAAGTTGTATCCCTTCCTGCATGGTGGCCTCCAAAAAAGTCTTTGTGTACTTCTGTGATTATTTCTTATGTTTTATCTTTGACTACACAGTTGAGTAGTATGCCTTGTGGATATTTCTAATACAAATACTCATCCAAAATGCAATACTTTATTGTTTTCAATTTTAATGATTTAGCTTGTGACTTGGATAAATGTGTTGGACATTCAAGGTTCATTAAGTAGTACACAATGTCTTTGTACCAATTAGGTCCTTCGAAATTTGGATTAACCTTCATTGTATTCTTATGAGAATCGTGTACACTTCTTAATGTCTCCTTTTATGTTAATTATGATATGAGATCTATGTCTAAGGCTTCAAATTTTGACTCAACTAGCAACTTAGCTAGTCCTTCACCTTTCACAAACTTGGTATGCTTCATTTCTAATCCATTTTCTTAGATTTTGGAAATCCATTTTTCCCTACTACCTTCATTGTTAGTATGACATAGGATATATTTGACAGTGGTATGGGTCACATATGCAATTATCTATCATTTCAACACATCTAACCTAAAATATTTCAAAGCTTTGACCATAGCATAGGTGTGTTTCTCTATCAAGTTATACTTCAATTCAATATCTTTGAGATATTTGATAAAAATGGATATGGGTTCTGCATAACCTCCTAATTTTTTTGTAATAAGAAAGAAAAAATAATGTGAGATGATGCAAAAGAAAATATGAAAAAAGGTTTAGTATAATTAGGGCTAATTAGCATTGGTGTTTCTCTAATAGCTTTCTTTAAGGTCTCAAATGCATTGTTTTATTCTTTGTTTTGTTTCACCTCATTACCTATTTTCATCATGTTGGAAATGTTTTTTTTTTCACTCAACCATATTAGGAATGAACCTTATTAGGAATTTTATTCTACCCATGAATAGTTCTTGGAGATTCTAGTGCTTGTATTTCTGCCACTCTTTTAGGGTCTATCCTAACCCCTTCCTCCGACACAATGTTCCCTAGAAACTTAATTTCATATATAGAAAAACTAGACCTCTTTGGATTTAAGGAGAGACCATAATTTCTACACTTCTTGAAAGTTTGTTTCAAATTAGATAGATGTTCTTCATCTATTTTGGAAAAAATGATCATATCATCAAGGTAAATGACTATGAATTTATTTGTATCTCCCCAAAAAACCTGTATCCATGGCATGCTAGAAATTAGCTCTTGCATTCATTAGTCCAAATTGAATCTTATCCTTCATAAAAATTCTTCATGGAGTGATGAATGGTGTATTCTAGTTCTCTTCTTTACTCATGTCCACCTGACTATATCCTAAAAAACCATCGATCATGGAAATGTTGTTGGTTCTAACCATCTTCTCCAGAATTTGATCCATATTTGGAAAAGGGTAGTCATCTTTTAAAGAAAATTTGTTCAAGTTTATCAAACCCCCACACAGTCTTATTTCTTGACTAATTTTTTTGACAAGGAAAAGATTGGCTAGCGATTTAGAGTGTCTTAAAGCACTCTTAAAGGAATAATTATTTTTGGATCTAATAGTTTCCTTACTTCCTTTCCTATAATGGGAAGTAAAATAGGATTTGTATGCCTTATATTTTACTTGAAAGGATTTTTCCCAGGATTTAGAGAAATTTTATGCTGAATTATGGAAGTATCATCGGTTCTCAAGTCTTCATACCTCTAACAAAATACATCTGTGTGCTCTTTGAACAACTTTATATATATATGATTCACTTCATCAAGCATCAATTTTGACAGTTTGATATTCTTCGGTTGTTCTTGAGTTCCAACATTTAGTTCTTCTGCATATCCTTCTTTTGGATAAACTATGGGATTGTGGGAAACATCATTACTATCAAATAACCGCTCTAAAAGAACTAGTCCTTTATGTATAAAGTTTTTCTTTAATTGTATAATTTTATGATTTACCACCTTGATTCTCAACTTCATGTCTGCATTTTATTCATCTTAACAGTCGTCACTATCCTCTACAACCTGATATTTATTAATGCATGTGCCAGAAATATCAGCTATCAATTATAAAAATATCTTAATACATTGGTTGTCTTCAAACACCTTCTAGTGTTTTTTATTATCAGGAACTTAAAGTCTATAAATGATTTCAACCTAATTCTTCAATTTGAATTCAGCGAGAGGTTTGAATTTTCTTTCTACTACCACAAATGCATATTCCTTTTGGTTATTCTCTCTAGGAACAACAGTGATATTAAATGCATGGGATAAGTTATCTATTAAATACCACACTTGATTTATGCATGATTTCATCCTTGGATGTTTTGTATGATACCTAATTTTAATATGCTATACTATCAAATATGTGTCCCCATAGATATATATCTTTGTAATCCCCATCCTCCTAGTTTCCTCTAATACTTTTAGAAATAATAGATCAATGCTATGAGCAATGATGCTAAGAAGAAGCACAGAAAATAAAGAGAAGAAAAGAGACTGAATCACATGAATGAAGAGATGAATATTGGTGTGTATCCTTCCATTGAATAATGATGAATAATTGTGTACTTAAATTGTACATCCCTCATAAAAAAATCGAGTTATATGGAGACAACTCATAAATCTCAAAAAGGATGACTTACCAAAATATAGCAAACCCCCATAGGTGGTTAAAGCACTTTTCAAACCTATCAAGGACTTAATGAATTGGAAAAATCATGAGTGAGTTTTCAAGGAGATGGAAAAAACATGATAATTTTAGAAAATGGAGGAAAATTCATGAAGGATGGGTTGGAAACAAAAGCACCCAGTTTCCTGGTTTAACTAGCTTTACCTTATGCACAGAAAAGCATAATAAAGCAGAATCTGCTATAAGGTGCTGTATACTAATTCTAGATGGTCAAAATGTGGTCAATATCAATCCAGAATTATAAATAAATCATTCCTAGGATATATATGGCATGTATTGACTTTAAGGTGGAAGTGGATGCCAACTAATTAAGCTAGTGGGTGAACAATTAATCAAATAATGATTAATTATTTTATCCTAAGTTATGAGTGGGTTTAATAAATTCCAAAACCCCCCTATAAGTATGAATTTATGATGGTATTGTTATAATAATCAACCCATATTTATCTGCATTTGACATTAATTAATCATTTTTGTCTTATTACCTAGATTCCTAGATTGCATTCTATGCTAGTTGCCTTCTACATGTCCTAGAAGTCAACACATGATAAAAATGAGTCATGGAGTGCTTGGAAAACATATTGGAAACAAATTTTAGCAATTCTAATTTATTCCTGACTCCTTAAAGGGCATATATATTTTTTCCTGAAAGTTTGCTTGTTTTATAGTTGTTTTAAGGCAAAAGGAAAATATAGTCTAGGTGTAACGGTCTTGTTTTTATCCCACATCATCCTCCCTCTTTTTCTCCAATTAAAAGAATTTATCATTTTTATTTCCATCTCTCTGTATCTTCCCCACTTGAATTAATGAATTAATGAGCATCTTCATAGATTTGGAAACTGCTTTATGCACCTATGGGGGATTGGACTAGTTTTGGTAAGCCTGCTTTTTTACTATTTCGAATAGCATATTTATGAATTTAAATGTCTCATGTAATTATTTATTTGAGAATCCTATTACTTAACAAGGTTGGATATTGTACACTTACTCAATACATATTAGTGTTATACTCCAATTTCAGTCTCCTTTGGTGTGAATTTTGCATGTTTGATTAGAATATTTATGAGTGTTATTGTTCTATCTCTTGGGTTCAATTTCCACATGGTATCAGAGATTGTGTAGATCAATTTATCTCCTTCCAAATTGTTATTGCAGGTTTGACATCACTGACTGGGAGCGCATTCTGTTGACTGGAGGGCATAACTATTGAGCTATGGACCAATCTCAGAAGATCATCTTGACTCCATTAAATTTATTTGAGTGGAAAGACAATATGGAGATATTTTGAGAGAGAAAGGTCTCTACAGGGTGACCATGGAAACTGAGGCAGATCCCAATGTAGCTGCAGAGAAAATTAAATGGCACAACAGGAGGGATGAGGCCTATGGTCTTTTGTGTCTGAGCATTTCAAGTGACCTCCTCTTCCATATTGATGGATTGAAATAACCTAATGAAGTGTGGGAGAATATTGAAGATATTTTTGGAAATATAGATGAGATGAGAGGACATCAAATCGCGAATAAGTTGATTTCCGTGAGTCCCAGTAGATTTGAATAATTGCAACTCTACTTTTCCAAGTTTAAGGCCCTTGTTTTGCAGCTAAAATAGTGTGGGATCGAAAAGAAGGAAGATAAACTAGTATTGGCCATACTCTCTAATATTGGTCCTAATTATTCAGTGTTTGTTTCAACCTTCCATGCCACCAAGTTAACAGCATGAGCTTGGAAGATTCCTAAGCTTGCAAAGTTCATGGAATGCCTCACACAGGAGCAAGATAGGTTGGTGATGATGGGCACCATCAAACCTTCCAAAGACCAATATTTGGTTGCCAAGGATTCAAGGGTGGATTCAAAAAGAAAGAAAAAAGCTAAAAATCCACCTAAGAAAAAGAGAGACAAGTCAAAGTCTCAAGAGGAGCCCCAAGGTTCAAAGAAGAATAAAGGAGAAATGAGCAAGTGTGCATACTGCAGTAAGGGCTATCATCCTAAGAGCTCTTGTATGAAGAAGAAAATTGACATGTTGACCAAACTCCTAGAGAAGAATAAATTCTCCCTTCCTTATTGATCAAAGAAGAAGGAATGAGGATCAAATTTAGAAGAAAGAGAGAGAGTACATGCCTTGGTTGCTAGCACATCAATCTCACCTAGCTTCATCATAGATTTTGGAGCTTCTAGACATATGGTTTCAACAAAGGAGACATTCTTCTCTCTTGGCATGTCTAAAGGTCCACCAATAGTTTTTGGAGATGACTCTCTCACTGGAAGTTTGGGGAAGGGTAGGATTGTTCTTGACCATGGTAATTTCAATAATGTGTTGTATGTTCTAGGTCTTGCCTCTAATCTCTTGTTAGTGTATCAGATGACTCATACTGGGTCTCCAAAGAAGGTCATCTTCTCCCTTGATGATGTTTAAATCATTGATGTTTCAAATGGTAAAGTCATAGCAAAAGATGTTGTTGATCACACTTCAAAGGTATACAAGTTTTCCCATTTTCTACACTACTCAAACCTCTCTGCTCTTCTGATTCATGGTAATGAAGAAAGAAATATTTGGAATGAAATATTTGGCCATGTTAACTACAAGTATCTTTATGATTTGAGTGAAAAATATATGGTCATAGGGTTACCAAAGATCAATTTTTCTAAGGGATTCTGTCAAGGTTGTATCCCAGGGAAACACCAAGAGCACAAGTATGAGAGGGCCAGTCATGAGAGAACCTCTACAACTCTTGAGTTGATCCACAGTGAAATTTCTGGTCCATTCCCTCATATTTCCATGATTCAAGACAAATATGCACTCACCTTCATAGATGAATTTTCCAGGTATTGTTGGGTTAACTTCCTAAAGCATAAGTCTGAATTTTTTGACCTCTTCAAAGTCTTTAGAGCCTTGGTTGAAAACTAGTTTGGGAGGAAACTCAAGATCCTCAGATCTAACAACGACGGTGAGTATGTCAAGTATGAGTTCATCTAGTATTGCAAGGATGTAGGTATCTAGATGCAGCATTATACCCCTTACACACCACAACAAAATGGTGTTGATGAGAGGAAGAAGAGATCACTGAAGGAGATGGCAACTTGTATGATGGAGGCTAAGACTTTGCCATCAAATTTTTGGGCCAAGGCTATAAAATATGCATCCTACATCCAGAATATGGTGCCTAATAATAATATTAATGGTATTACTCCTTTCGAATTTTGGAGTGGGTACAAGCCACATGTGACCCATTTTAGGATTTTTGGCTCAAAGGCTTGGGCAAGAATTCCAACTAAAAAGAGGAAGGATTTGCAACCCCAAAGCCAAGAGTGCCTATTTGTTGGTTATTATTAATATTAAAAATGGTACAATCTTATAAACTTGAGCACTAACAAATATTTCATTGAAAGAAGTGTTCAGTTTGAAGAAGATCCTTTAGCAACAGTTGAAGTTGGAGAGTCCTCTTCATCACTAGAACCACTAATTGTAAGTGAAGAGACTAATGAGTTTGCTGATTCTGATATGTCTGATAATTATTATGTGATTTCAGATACTAACAGTCCTACAAGACCAAAATGGGCAGCAAATACCATTCATGCAGTTGAGGAACTAGTTGGAAGTCCTAGTGACACTAGGAGGACTAGGTCTCAATTTGAGAGTGCCCTTTGTGTGAAAGATCCTCTATTTTATAAGAAGTGATATCTGATGGTTGGATCATATCCAAATACATATGAATATGCAGCACATGATCCTATATGAAAAACATCGATGAAAGTAGAATTCAGCTCGCTCCAGAAGAACAACACTTGGGAACTGGTTGATCTTCCCCCAGGGAGGAAGCTAGTTCAATGTAAGTGGGTCTTCAAGACTAAGTTTGCTGCTGATGGTTCACTTTTGAAATGTAAGGAAATATTGGTATCCAAGGTATACTAACAAGTACATGGTATTGACTACAACGAAACCTTTGCACTAGTGGAAAAGATGGACTCCATAAGGCTAGCTCTAGCCATTGCAGCTTCGAAGCAGTGGCAAGTACATCACATGGATGTGAAGTGTGTTTTCATAAATGGAGATATCACTGAATATATTTACATGAAGAAACATGAAGGGTTTGTTTCTAATGCATCTTTAGTGTGCAGGTTAAAGAAATCATTGTATGGGCTCAAGCAAGCCCCTAGGGCTTGGTATGCCAAGATTAATGGCTTTCTGCTGTCACTTGGTTGTGTTCGATGCAATTCTGATCCTAATGTATATTTGAAGCTGATTCATGGTTATTTTATTATTATTTTTTTATATGTGGATTACCTACTGATTACAGGAAGTTCAAAGAAAGAAATTTACTCCTTGAAGGATGCAATGAACCACACATTTTCTATGATAGATTTGGGATTGTTGAGCCAATTCTTGGGTCTTGAAATTGCTCAATCCCAACATGGAATCAAAGTACATCAGTCCAAGTATGCTTCAGATTTTCTCATTCAGTTCAACTTGAAATATTGCAAGCTAAGCAAGACTCCATTCCTTTCAGGAGTTAAGCTTGAAGAAGTAGGTTCTTCTCCTATGGAAAATAATACACTGTATAGGCAGTTGATTGGGTGTTTGCTTTATCTTACACACACTCGAACTGATTTATCTTATGCAGTTAGTGTGGCTTCGAGATAAATGGATCAGCATCATGAGATCCACTGGAGAGCATCCAAGAGGATCCTAAACTTTGTTCAAGGACCAAGAACTCATGGGATCTTCTACATAGCAAAATATGATCTTGATTTGATTGGATTTATTGACAGTGATTGGGTAGGTGAAAACACATTGAAATTCTACATTAGGATATGTGTTCATGCATGCAGAATGGCCAATCAACTAGTCAAGCAAGAATCAGAGTGCCATAGCACTCTCATCTATAGAAGTAGAGTATAGAGGAGTTTTAAATGCAGCAACTCAATGTTTGTGGTTGTAGGGGATACTTGGAGAATGTGGCTTCGAATCATATTTTTTAACTATTATCTACTATGATAATAAAAGAACCATTCGAATATGAAATGATCCAATTCATATATACAATGAACCAAGCACATTGAGATCCATATGTACTACATCAGGTAGGTTGTGCATGATGGTACCATTGTTCTACTCTTCTGTGCATCTTCAGAACAAGTAGCATACATCTCCACCAAATTTTTTTGTGAGAAGACCTTCATCAATCTCAAATCAATGCTGGGGATTATTGATCATGCTTGAAGCATGATTGATGACAATATTTCCAATTTTTTTTTCCTGTGCATGTTTAAGGGAGGATTTTCCCACTCGGTTTTTGCCTCTTTCCTTGGTTTTATGGACAAGCAATATGTAAAGGGTGTCTAAGCCTTGTTTCTAGGACCTATATTTTTTTGATATTTACACATAGATTCAGGCTTAAGGGGGGGTGTTATAATAATCAACCCATAGTTACCTACATTTGACATTAATTAATCATTTTTGTCTTATTACCTAGATTCCTAGATTCCATTCTATGCTAGTTACCTTCTACATGTCCTAGATGTCAACACATGCTAAAAATGAGTCATGGAGCACTTGGGAAACATTATAGAAACCAATTTTAGCAAGTATTATTTATTCCTGATTCCTTAAAGTGCATATCTGCTTTTTTTGAAATTTTCTTTGCTTTATAGTTGTTTTAAGGCAAAAGGAAAACCTAGTCTAGGTGTAACTACCTTGTCTTTTTCCCACATCATCCTCCCTCTTTTTCTCTAATTAAAATCATGCATGAGTTATATTTCCATCCCTCTTTATATTTCCCACTTGAATTAGAAAATCCATGAGCATCTTCATAGATTTGGAAACTACTTTATGCACTTATGGCGTATTTGACTAGTTTTGGTTAGTTTTGGTAAGCCTGCCTTTTGACTATTTCGAATAGCATCCTTATGCATTCAAACCTATCATATAATTGTTTATTTTATAAGCCTATTACTCCACAATGTTTTCTATTGTACACTTACTCAATATAGATTAGTGTTATGCTCCAATTTCAGTCTCCTTTGGTGTGAATTTTGCATGTTTGATTAGCAATTTTGGGAGTGTCATTGTTCTATCTCTTGGGTTCAATTTACACAAGTATGGAAAAAAATATGGATGCATATGGATTCATATAGGTCCCAATAACAAGGATATGGTCACCCTTTAACAATTATTATGTCCAGAAAAGTGAGGAAAGAGGCAAAACCACATGGGGAAAATCCTCCCTCAATATAGGACAAGGCACAAAATTTNCATATTCACTTTAATGATCTGAATGAACTGCTTCTGGATGAAGGAATTACTGAAGAAATCATGAACTCCATGATCATGCGCTAGAGTGTAGAACCTGCAAGAAGTAAGTGGAGAGACTCCTTGTATCTCATCAACTGATGAATTAGGAGAAATATCTGAATGCTTCTCACTGTTGTCAAACTATGATCTGCTATCTGAAATGGAAAACATATCTGTGCATACTCCTTTCCAAAGAGTACAAAAATTAAGATAATTTATTTCACACCCAATTCCATGAATAGCTGCAACATTATGATGTGGATCACATGTCAATATTACAAGTTGATGTAGCACTTCCTCCGATATGATATGAGTAGGATAAAAATCTTATATATCAGAAATATTAGCATATGGAACAACAAGGACAAAGGCTTGAATGGCTCCATGAGGATATAGGGCAAAACTAGGAAAACTATGAGCAACTGAGGAAAACTGATAGGTGTAAAAATATGAATGATGGATGGGCATAAGATATGAACAATAAGTATTTAGAATAGATCCAGACATGTTTAATATCAGTACAAATATGACTAAGGTCATGGATAACCAGTCACTGAAAGATAGGAAAGACTTCAAGCCATGTAAGATAAATATCACTGCATAAGAGACCAATGAGGAATCATCTAGTGAACTTGGGATTTGTATAGTCTTAGTATTATTCATAGGTATGATAGATGATATGGATGGTATTATGATATGTGTATCAACCTCCAAATATTCTTATAAGTCAGAATCCAAAGGATCATATATAAGCATATCAGTAGACTCATGGGAATACACTGGTAATGAATCCGCTGTATGAAAGGAGGAAATAATGAGATGTTCACAATATTCAAGGAGTTTCTGAGTATTGATGCCAAGAAAAAAGGAGGATATACTGAAGCACATGATATAAATTAAGGTAAGTGGTATGAAACAAATAAGGCTTGATTTGGCTAAGCAAACATCCTAGAAATCACTGGGTTGCCCACCATCAATGAGAGAGGTATGCACAATGTGTGAAGAATTTGGAAAATAGATCTCAGAATATAATATAGGAGATATAGATAACAATAAATGGGTGATAGGATCATCATCAATATTGATATCATCTCCATATGTTACTTCTTTTTCATCAATAGTATCACAAGAGGAAAAATCACCTTCAAGAGACACAAAAAAGATGGCTCTTCAATATTTGCTTCTTCATTGAAGGAGGAAGCATTTGAATCAAAGAGGGAAGCAACAACATGAACTATATGAGAAACTTATTCATTATGATCAAATTCATCAAATAATGTAGAGTCCAAGAAATCTTGAGAGAGAGAACATGAGGAGATGCTGGGTTCGCTCCATGCTTCATCTTCTTTTTCCTGCAAACCAAAAGTTTTGTCCAAAATTTTCCAAAGCTCAAATGGAAATTCAGTAGAATCTATGAGATTATGTATATTTGGAGACATTCCCAAGAACATGATTCCATAATCTCTATCACAATTATTTATCCAATCAATCTTCTCTTCATAAGACTCAGGTTCACTCAATGCACCAATGGAGACATCAAATAGACATTGCCTCTTCAAGTATGCACTCATATTTGGATTCCAATCAACATAGTTGAAAGGAGATAGTAGAGGAAATTTTGAATCCATATAGAATTTGTTGATATTATCTAGGAGATACTCTCTACAACTTGCAAAAAAAAACTAGGAGAAAATATTGTAAGCTAGATAAGCTCTTCTTCAGAGAGGGATACGAGACTAGATGCGCTCCTCAACTCTGTAGAACTTGATCAACCTTGCTTCTCTGAAACCATGTAGGAGATGGAAAGGTTATGCTCCTTGTAGCTCTGACACCATGTAGAAATAATATATCAATGATATGAGAAATGATCCTAAGAAAAAGCATAGGAAATAGATCTTGCTACTAAGAATTCTCCCAAGCATACAAAGGAAAAATAGAGAGAAGAAAAGAGACTGAATCACATGAATGAAGAGATGAATATTGGCATGTATTCTTCCAATTAATAATGATGAATAATAGTGTACATAAATAGTACATCCCTCATAGGGAAATCGAGTTGTATGGAGACAACTCATAAATCTCAAAAAGGTTGACTTATCAAAATATAGAAAACCTCCATAGGTGGCTAAAGCACTTCCCAAATCTATCAAGGACCTCACAAATTGGAAAAATCATGAGTGATTTTTCAAGGAGATGGAAAAAACATGCTAATTGTAGAAAATGGATGAAAATTAATGAAGGATGGTTTGGAAACAAAAGCACCTAGTTTCCTAGTTTGACTAGCTTTACCTTATCCACAAGAACAACAGAAAAAACAGAATAAAGCAGAATCTCCTGTAAAGTGTTGTATACTAATTATGGATGGTCAAAAGGTGGTCAAGATCACCCCAGAATTAGAAATAAATTATTCCTAGGATATAGATGGCATGTATTGACTTTAAGGTGCAAGCAGATGCCAACTAATTAAGCTAGTGGGTGAATAATTAATCAAATAATGATTAATTATTTTATCCTAAGTTATGAGTGGGCTTAATATATTCCAATAATCCTAGGATTAATGATTCATATTCAACCACATTATCGGTAGTCTTACAATTCAATTTAAATGACAACAAACATTATACTTTTCTTAGTTAGGTGAGAACTACTCCTTCTCTTTATTATTCCTTTCTGGATGATCCATAAAAATCCATGTCCAAAATATTATCCTATGTGGGGCTTACACTTTTTACAGGCATTAGTAAATAGGGACCCTTTTCATAACTCTCTCTTTATGATACCATGAAATAACCCATATATTATTCAATAAAATTTTGGTTAATTTATGGGGTTGCTTCATTCATTTAGTACATAGGAATACCTCTCCCACCTATATAGTCTTCTTGTTTCTCCAACAAATAGAGGAATAATTTCATATTTCATATTCATCGACATTGTTCCCCCATTCTCTTTGCACATTTCATTGAAAACAACATACCATATCTTGAGGGAATGTCTACTACCAAAACATCTAGTAGAATAATTTTGAATGGAAGTTGTAAAAAAGTTAAAACCAGTTCCTTAATCATGCCTAAGCACTTCACTGGTTTTGATTCAAAGCTATATAGGTCATGATAAGACTTATTGACCTCTAGCCCCAATTCTTCCATAATCACTTTAGGCATAAAGTTATATTCGGATCTTTAGTCCATCTTACAATTGTGCAATAAAATTCCATGTAGGTTCAAGGTTATATACAACGAAGGAGTGCAATAACTTATAAGTTTTTTTTTCCTCCACAATAGGACCTACTTTAATGGTCGGTATTTTGTCGGCCAAACTAATATTGTCGGATTGAATAATTGAAGGGTGATATAGATTTAAGACTTTTTCCATTTTATTTGTGTAAGAAATATTTTTAACTATATCTCACAATGGGACTATAATTTTAATTTTAGACAACTCATGTTCCATATCAAAAGACGAGGAATGTTTTTTCTATTAAATTATTTTTAGGATTAGGTCTTTTATGATGAGAAATATCATCTTTATTTTGATTAGCATGAGGTGTAAACTTGAATCATCTAGAGGGTGAGGTATCCTCTATATTTTGGAATACAAGATATTTTTCAACAAAGGATGAGATATCAAAACATTTCATTTATTTGGATTCTTTAGACACTTTCTTAGGGGCCAAACTTTGGGGTTGATTTAAAAATTAATTTATAGGCCATAGGAAGTACCTTTTTATGCATCAGATTCATTTTGACATACATATTCATATCAAGTCCTTTCATATTCATCTTGACTTAGGTGCATCACATAATTTTCATCATGCATCCAACTTATATATTCTATAGGTTCAATGTATTCTTCATCAAGGGGTACACCAATCACGTGATATTTCTCATCAGCGCAAACTAGGTGTTGTATAGAAGGATATTCATTTCTTATTTCTTTGTTAAAGATATAGGATCAAAGGGCCTTCTATACTAATTGGGATTCCTCTATCCCATTCCTTGAATATTTATGTTTTGATTATTTCCTTGTACCTCAAGTATGGTTATTTTATTTTAAATACCTCTTAATATCATGAAATTTTTCTCTAATATGTTCATCTTTATTTTCATTATTTTTACTTGAGGTTCTAGCCTCATCCTTTAGCTTCATTTTATCCATTTCATGCCTATGTTTTATTTTTCCCTAAGGCTGTCATGTTTACCTCCACATCAAGGGAATCATCGTGCATGTTTATCAGGGTTTCAGACACTGTTTCTACCAATATCGTAGAAATGTAATCTTCATAATCCCCTGCATAATTAAATTTTGCAGTATCTTGCCAAGGATTTATGTCCTAAGTGATTTTGTTATAGATATTATTAAATATTTTATTAAATTCACTTGCAGTTTTCCCAGTATTTTTCTTTGGGTCTACAAACTTAGTGAGGTAGTATAAATCATACCTCTTATCCTCCCATTTTATCATAAAAGAAAGTTATATATCAATCATGTTATATTATGAAATGACACTTCTTTGTCCGAGTACTGACACCCAATACGTCAGTACACAAAAGGACAATGTGGATTGAATCTCCCAAACACTATAGAGGAAGAGAAGCATTAATAAATACTTATTCCTTCAGTATTTACCATGTTTATAAATAGGTTTGTATTCTATTTGTGACTTTTCTTCTGACAAGTCGTGGGTCACTCACGGGTATGCTCATATGAAAGCCGCGAATCAACTATGAAATGTTTCATTCGCGAGTTTCCTTAATAAGAGACATGAATCATTCCCAATATTCCTATATATGCACCTGCGAATACCTTAAGACAAAATTTAAAAAATAAAACATGATTAGTTAGGGGAATTTGGGTGCAAAATCATAACTTCCCTAACTCCCCTAACCATCTTAGACCTCGTAACTCCTCCTCATCAATAAGTATAAATAGAGGGGAGGAGTATAGGATAGGGGAAGAAAGTTGAAGAGAAAGGTTATGCTGCAGGAATCCATTGGAAAGAGGGCAAGGGTACTCAGTTTCTTGGTCAACAAAGATGCTTGTCTCAGATAGGGTTGTAATGTTTCCTGCAACTTCTGAAAAAATGGTGAATTTATTCTATATTTTATTTGTACATTCTCTTATTGCTATGAACTATGAAATGCATTGTTATTATTTATTATATGCAATTATAATCTTTT
Organism: Pseudotsuga menziesii; assembly: GCA_001517045.1. NCBI lineage: Eukaryota > Viridiplantae > Streptophyta > Pinopsida > Pinales > Pinaceae > Pseudotsuga > Pseudotsuga menziesii. The sequence continues at coordinate 123,526 of LPNX011046661.1, forward strand.
CATCTTATTTTTTATAACAATCAATATTTCTGTGGAGAAAAAAGAATCTCATTTGCAGGTATAGAAGGTCAGGAGATTGAAGAGTATTGGAGAAAGAAGGATAAATCTTGGATCAACCACTGGTAATAAGGTACACATTCCATTCATCCTATTCCTATCATTTATGTTTATGTATTCCCTTATGTCTACAAGCCAAAACCTAGTATGTTGGTGACCTTAGGCCCCCAAGTCATAAGGTAGACATCCCTCACAACAGAACTGATGACTTCGTTGGGGTAGATATCCGTCACAACAAATACATGGATTTAAAGAATTGGATGCAAGAGAAAAAAACCACTTTCTTACTTCCCCTTCTAATGTTTGTACCAATAGTCTCATATATACATCATCTTCCTCACGAAGGAGATTGCTAGTAAAATTTTGGAATATGGACATATGATATTCAACTATAGTATATTTTTCTCCATCAAATCTGGGTGGTATGTTGAGATAACTATTTTTCATATCATGAATACAATATGAGGGTTAACCATAGTGTGTTAATTTCCATGACTTAGACCATCCATATCTATATATTGTCATGTAATATCATGCGATAGGGGTGGGATAGGAGGTCTTTGAGGTGAGGATATTGATTGCTAAGCGATGGAAGTACTTTTATAGGGTGAAGTAGAAGTAATTTTTGGTCCAACATTCATATTTAGACAAGTATCAGGCTTATTATGAGAATCTCCTTAATCATTTAAATATTCATATATTTCTTAATTATCTACTATATGTGTTATCAAAGGTGAGCTAAAATTACGAATAAATATTCCTTGAGGAATTCATAGAATTATCCAATGAGCATGAGAGCAAGGAATGCTCCAGAATTCCTTTAACTATGAAATTCATCTAGTGCGACACTTTCCATGATCCAACTTGATCTAATGGATTTGGTAGGTGAAACTTCAACCGCATATTTTTGTTCTTTTTCATCGTATAGAATTCATATCTTTACAATGTCATACCTAAAAAACAATTGTTTAAATTTTCTCTTGGAAACATCATCATTTTTCATGTTAGTCCCAAAGGTAGACTAGGTTTAAATAACATACAATTAGTGTTTGATAAAAATTGAAGATATTTGAACTTTAATACTTTTATTAATGCAGAAACACTAAACACTAAATCAATGAACAACAAAAAATGAAACCACATAAATCATTCATCCACAACACAAGATGTACGCTAGGGAAATTCCTCAAAACAAAGAGGATGAGAAACACCATCAATTCTTTAGAGTATAATAGATAGATTGTAGAGAATTATCTTTACAACATAAGAAGATTACCTGATAAGAGAGAGCATGGAGAAAAAGAGAAGAGAGATCCACTGTATCAATTTTAATGACCTTTCCAAGTTCCCACCACATTAATGACATGCCAAAACAACTTACATGCGAATGAAAACTAATATGAATGGTCACATGCCAATTATACACCCATGCATTACAATTTTGAATTTCCATTATGGAATAATAATTTTTACATTGAAATATTCATCCTGCACAACTACTATGTCATGCCTTCAATCATGAACATTAACTGATAGATAACTTTCGTTAGAGTGAACTCAACAACTAACTGAATTTTGAGCACTCTGTTAACAAGATAACTTAAGTGTCATAGCACTTCACCTCAAGTGTCATCCATGGAAAACACTTTATTTACTATTTATTAAATTTGCATGGACCATTGTGAGTTTCTTAGTCACTTAAATGAATTCATACATTAATATTTCAACTTGTTATTTAACAGAGGCACTGATTTAGGCATTCATATTTAACTAAAGCTTTATAACTATAGATTTATAACTTGAATTCATCTAGTGTTCTGTATGTTAAATTTGAATTATCTTTTTTCATTATCTCTTTATCTTACTGCATCATCTATGTGTTGGCATTAATCATCTATCATATCATATTTTAAGTAAAATAATTGTCACATATTCTGATCATATTATAATACCCTGGACCATATAGTCATATGCTAAAGTAATTCACTCTAGAGGTGATCAGTCTCTAGAGTGGAATAGATTTATCCATATCAAATGATCATTGTTAGTAACATATTAGCATAGATCCAAATTCTAGGCTCTATCAAGCGCCGAGAGGGATCAAATCTTTGGAGGTGAAAACCTCTATCAGCTTTGGTGTGTTCTATATATAGCCATTGATTTGATTCAAACTAGAAGAAACAACTGTTTATTTAAGGTGGACAAATAGTATTTTTATTATTAATATTTAATATAATTTATGGCCGACATATAATATTTTTTGTTTTTTTAGGAGTGAACATTACAACATCTCCCCCATACATGGTTTTAAAACCATGTACAAGGCCCTTTTAAAACCATGAGTTGTTTAGGAGGCTTGCACATGGTCTTAAAACCATTTGCAAGGCCCTCCTAAACCATTAACAATAAAACCATGGGTTGTTTAGAAGGCCTTGCACATGGTTTTAAACCATTTGCAAGGCCCTCCTAAAACATGTACAATAAAGCCATAGGTTGTTTAGGAGCCCTTGCACATGGTTTTAAAACCATGTGCAAGGGCTCCTTTTTTTTGAGAATAATTCAAACTTTTATCTTTTAGTATTTTTTAATGTAGGAACATTACAACATCTCCCCGATATTTTGTTGTTTTTTTACTGACATTTTTTTTGGCGGATAATTAAATATTTAATTATTTACTGTTTTTTTAGTTATGAACATTACAACATATCCCCCATATTAGGTTGTTTTTGTGGCCAACATTTATTTTGGTGGATAATTAAAAATTTTATTATTATTATTTTGTTAGTAACAAATGTTACAAGATCGACAAACGTTACAATATCTCCCTCATGACAAACTTTATAATATCTCCCTCATACTGGACTGTAGAGTGCCTCTCGGCACAAACACATAACATCTATACTTCATACTGGAAATTATTTTATCTGTATAACTGGAGGCCAACCTCAACGGGTTTCCATTATCTAGAAGACCGCATGAGAATCATAACTTGATATAACTCAGCTTGATATCACTCACAATCCCACCTCCAAATCTGGAGGTCCATCTCATAGGGTACCATCTATGAGAATCATTAGCTAGATATAACTCACAAGTATTGACTTGATATAACTCACAATTCCATAGTATTTTTATTACTGACAAGACTTTACAATACAACACCGCCACCTAAATCATATGAGGATACATACACACACACACACACACACACACCTATAGGAATTGATATAAACCACAAGTCCCAACTTGATATAAATCACAAGACAAGAGAATGACTCCTAATGTTATACAATCAACACTCGCTCTCTATAAGGGAGGGATTATTTTCTATTCTAGGCATTCTCTGCCATACCAGGCATTTCCTGCCATACCTAACTTGTCTCATATGTACCCATACCTCGTTATAGATAGAGGCTATGTTAACACATTTATATTCTTGCAATCTACTCTTCAATATCAATGTACTGAAGTTTTACTTTACATGACCATGACTTTGATGAAGTGATACTTCATATTAACAAGATTCAACTAAACATGAAACAATGGGTTTTCATAAAGATTGAGTATAATACCTAATAATTGTAAGCTCAATATTTCACCCCAGTATGTAGATTCCCAAGCTACACTACCCTTCACTAGGTAGTACTATCTGCAATAACCTTTTCTTATGTAGTACTCACTCACATACACCTTGGTTCTGTAGCACTAGTTGCAATAGACTTAGCTTCTACATTACTAACCGCAATATACATAGCTAATTGTTGATCCCAGTTTTGTCACTATTCTTGGCTTGTAATTTCCTCTTTTGGCATCAACTTTATCACCTTTTTGACATATTAGTTGTCATATAGCTTACCATTCAGCCCCAGGTATGAGCACATTTGGAATTTATGCAAGTCTTGGGTTATTTCTATTATTTCATGTTTTTATTAAGAAATTAAGTTATAATAGTAAATATGTCTGATATATGAATTTATTTTGCATATTATGGTATTTACATGAGCTAACATTTGGTGTGCATTCACGCTAGATATGCGTGGAGCATATCCACCTTGCCATTTAGCCTTCCAATCAGCCTACGCACTATTAGCCAGCATATTCCTAAGTGGTTAAAGTATGAAACGGTTTTTAGCTGATCTATTTTCCACGTGTTGATTCTACGATGGTCCTTGCTCTGAGAAGGCTCACCACCCTAGTTTCAGTGTTCAAAACAATGATTGAAGGCAACATCCACAAGAATCTATATGCCGCAAGATGCGTGAGGAGAAACGATGCACATGATAACAAGAGGAAGATTGCATGCTATCGTGTTGTTTGTTTGCCATTAAGACCAACTATTTTAGGAGTGGTCAACCACTGAAAGGGTTGACCCACTCATCATTGTAAACCTTATAGATAGTCTCCTCCAAGCGGGAGTAGAAGTCAGCTAGTTTTGTAATCTGTCACTCGACATTGGAAGGAAATATTTGTAAAAACTTTGTTTTTCATATTAATATAAGTTCTATTTTTGCTGGGTATAAATGTTCTTGTTCCTGTGAGTGATTGATTAGCACGCCACCCTAATTACTGAGAGGCCCCCTCAACAACCAGCGGTTTCCATTCCTGTGTGTTTTTGTTATCTCCTTTCTTGTAGATAAGTAGTTTCAATTACTATTTTATTTATGCAAATTGGTTTCCTGTTAGTTTACATTGTTCATTTCTTTATTTCTTGTAGGATATATTCCATTATGAGTAATGTTGTGTTATTAATATAGTTTCTATTTCCTAAATTAAAGCAACTGGTCACGTGCTTAGTTTATCTCTAGTTTCCTTTCCATTATTTTTTCCAGCTTGTACTTTAGTTTTTATATTGATAATTACATGGAGTTGAATTTCTTTCATATCTCAGATTCTGTTTACAGTAGGTTTAGTTCTATCAATTCCCATTTCACTGTAGATTTACTTTGGTTATACCGTAGTTATTTCATAATGCAATAAGCAATAGTAGTTTCTCTATAATCATGAATTAGCATAAGTCATTCCATTGTTACTTTAATTACTGAATAGGAACAATTACTGTCCTTTATGCATCTTATTCTCATGTGCACAAAATCAGCTGATATTTAGATCATCTAGTCTATTTATTTCTAAATTTTTATTGTTTTCCTCATACAAAATGTCATCCAGACCATTCATTTAGGCTGTCATTCAGACCGCCTCTTCAATCTGCCATTCAGTCCTTCGTCCAGCCTTTGATATTTCCGATTATGTCTTAAACCTGTTTAAAGATATGTTTCTTCAACTTTGAATTATGTTTTTTTTTAAATTTAGAAAATGGTTATATATACAATTAGGACCTTAGTCTATATCATTTAATGTATCTATTAAGTTCCATCCCTATCCTTCACTTCCTTTTTGCCTTGGTATGTGTTGAATTGTGTTTTTTTTTTGTCTCTTTTGTTTCTGATTCTTGTTCATTCACTATTGTTGTAACGTTTATTAATTAGATCTTTAGCTTAGTCACTATTTATCTTTGTGTAAATTGAATATAGGATTAAACATGTTGATTTCTGGAGAAGCATACCAGTAACTTGTAAATTTATCATAGAATAGGACCTGTTTTCTTCATTGTGTAGATATTGAAAAGCTTTACAGAATAGGATTTACAAAACACATCTTTACTAAGTTTTCTACTTGCTTCTTTTATTTTCTATCCCGGTTTTGTCACTATTATCGGCTTGTAATATTGCCTATTGCCTATTGTCACATTTTTGACATATTTCTTGTCATACATCCTACCATTCATCCCCAGGTATGAATGAATTTGTAATTTATGCAAGTCTTGTGTTATTTCTATTATTTCATGATTTTATTAAGAAATTTGGTTATAATAGGAAATATTTCTGATCTATGAATTTATTTTGTAGATTATAGTCTTTACACGAGGTAAAATTGGGCATGCATTCATGCTAGATATGGGTAGAGCATATCCAGCTTTCCATTCAGCCTCTCGATCAGCCCGCACACTGTTAGTTGGAATATTCCACTAATACATTTGGTCAGATTTTTCCACGAAATATTTCCACGTTTTAAACATTCGTGGATTAATCCTTCATTTTTTTTTATCTTGGAAGAGAAACCGTGGCAATATCGACGATTTTAATTGTCGACGAATTTTCGTCTCTATATCGACGCTATATGGCTATCTTTAATTTAACATTCTTATTTATTTAAATCTAACTATTTGAAAGGGGGTACATTTGGGACCTCATTGCGGGAAATAAAACGAACTTATTTTGACTTACATATTGCCATTTGAGGTACTTTCTATAGATTCGATAGGATCACTTTGACTTGCCGAGCATACTACCTTTGGTGGAAGCCTTCAAATGCAAGAAGAAAATATTCAAATTATTGGATTTATGGCAGAATAGGGCAGGCTATATGACCACAGGAGATCTATTTTTTTATGGACACAGATTGGAGTAGGTAATTAAGGAAAGGAGTCACTTGGACAAGAATTCCACAAAATATTTAGCATAATCTCATATACAATGAATGCACCTACGAAAAATGAATACAATCAATCCTTTAAACTACTAGTAGAAATCACACCCACCAAACCAATGCCAGCTTTCAACGGCTCTTAGCTGTTTATGCGCGGGTCAGTAAGCATGCATCCTTTTTTGGCTGTAAATACTTTTTTATTTCCATGTCTTATGAGGCCAACCTCATCACCAATTTATTTTTGTTATCATTAACCAAAATTTATATAATTTTCCACATCATAGTCATTTAATTTTATTTTTATGCCAAGACTTGGCCTTATCTTATGCCTACATACCCTTCTTCAACTGCCCATATGGGGGTCTTTGCTCTTCCAATAAGTATTCCCGCATTATACATATTCAAGGTGCCAGTAGGTGATGTATTCAGATGCTTACAACTCACACCAAGATGCTCGTAGGTGGCCATAAGGGATTCCTATAGGTGGTGCTGACAAGATGCCCGCAATAGGCAATATCTTATGCCTACAATAGTTTCTATCATTCATGCAATTTTCCTCATTTAGCATGCCCGCATGATCTTCTAGAGATGTCCGTAATATTTTCTTTGTCCACTATTTTATCATGCCCGCAGCCATCCCTGTCATCAAGTTTGCATGTCTATTGTCATATCACCATCTCCTTGTCATCTTTGCACCAACATCTTTGTCTTTCCCAAATCATCTTCAAATGACCACAGAATGGGTCATTTGACTCTCTAGATTTTCCATGTTTGTCATGCTTGCTTTTCAATGTCATTATGCATGTCCTTAGTCATCTTTGTCCTTCATGTCTTGTTCCAATAACACCTTGGAATGTCATCATGCTTAGACACCTCTTTGAATCTTTGTTTGTTATTTATTGTTTTAATGAAATAATAAATTAAAACTTCTTCTAAACATTGCATCTCTCTAACAGTAAGATGTGTCTTTTCAAAACTGTCTTAATTCTTATTATTAAATTTCTGTTTATTTTTCTAAATACATTTCTGTAGCTTCTTATTTAATAAACTTTGTTTATTATTTTTCACTAACTTTGTAGGTCCATCTTTTGCATATATGACCATCATAATGCTAACTCAAAGTATGTCTAGATAGCCACCTCAACAAGGATCAAATCCATGTCACCTTTTGAACTTTTTGATACACGCGCATTATCTAGAGATGATTTGAAAATAGGCTTCCAAACTGTTTAATTTAACACAAACAAAATTGTTTTTAACTTGTAAAAACAAATTTTCTTCTACTTTGGAAGATTGATTTCTCCCTCATGTGATGACCATAAGAAAACCTACAAGCATGGATAGATATCCATTTCAACAATGAACAAGACCATATCACAAGATAAATCTGTTGACATGCACACAACCTCTGGAAAGCATTTCAAAATAGCTTTTGAACCTCTTTTGAACATCAAAACATATTTCTTCCCATTTTGGTAGACTCCTATTTCACACGTGTGAACACTCCATGGAGACCTGAAGTCATGAGCATATGGAAAACTTACCAAATAATGGATCCATGACATTTGATAAATTTAATTGCACAAAGACAACCCTTGGTGGGAATTTCCAACTGACCTCTCAAACTCTTATTTTTAACACTTTGTCAATTTTCTTTTGTTCTCACTATGTAAAATATTATTTTTCCTATTTTTGGCAGATTAATATTTTTCATATCAGACCATCATAAGACAACCTTAAGGTATGCATGGATAGTCAGTTCACCAAGGAACATGCATATGCTACCTGATGAGTTTTATCATCAGAATAACCCCTCCTTGTGGGAATTTCAAAATGCCTTTTCAATTTTCTGAATCTAACACTTAACCGATTTTCTTATGTTCTTAAAATGCAAAATAATATTTTTCTTACTTTTGGAAGATTTATATCTTTGGCATAAAAAACACCACATGATAACTGATACCATGGTAAGATGCACCCATCAACAATATATATTCTAACACTTTCATATTATTTTTCTCATCATCCTATGAGATAGGGAGGGAATTTCCCTTAGGCCATTGAGGCAGCCTTTCCAGTACTAGAATAGTACAAAAAAACCTAAAACTCTGTTTTGGTGGACCATTATCTTTGTTGTTAAACATATTCTTTAAGAACTGAGACCATGGTGAGATATCCTCTTCAACAAGTTGTAGGATGATAGCTTCAGATAATTTTTATCATACACCTATAAGGTACGACGGGAATTTTCCCAACCCCACATGAGCTAGTTTTTCCAACACGTGGACAATTTTCTTAGTTTGGTCCAATTTGCCTAAAACATTGTTTTGGCAGGTTCATAACTTCTTCCTCATCTACTTCCAAGACAATATGCAGACATGGTTAGTTAGCAAAAATATCAATCTACAAGACCCCCATATGGTGTGAGCATTTTCTTCAACACACAATTTGTGGAGGGCATTTTATTAAGTATACCCGAGCCAATTTTCCAACACTTGGTCATTTTCAAGGCTTTCTCCAAAATCTATTCTAAAACCTCATTTTGGCAGATTCATAATTTTGTCTTCAGACATGATTAATGAGAAATAATACCATGGTTAGGTAGAAAAACCAACACACTACAAGGCCCCCATGTGCTGTGGGAATTTACTCTAACCCATAATTTAGGGCAAGCATTTTTCTAAGGCTACTCGGCCATTTTTGCTTGCTCTCGCACAAACCCCTGTTTTGGTAGGTCCATAACTTCTCCCTCTGGAACTTTTAGGACAAACTGAAGACATGGTCAAGTAGGAAAAACAACAATCTACAGGACCCCCATGTGGTGTGGGAATCTAAATTCTCTTATAAATTATGGTGTGCATTTTGCCTAAGGAAAGTTTTACTAATTTCCCCATACTTGGTCATTTTCCTGTTTTTCACCAAATTACGATATTTTTCCAAAATGATTGTCATTAATTTTGTCATCAATGAGAATCCTATTCATCACAGTCTTCATGTTTTTCTTTATATAAATTGGTATATAATATACTGCATTTAGAAATATACTTATATCTAATATATTTGACAAGTTACTGTTTGGTATGGTGTAGGTAAGACAATTACTTGTCACTACAAGGATTTTTCACTATGAATGAAAATGCAAGGAATCTTGCTTAGTTTAGAGTGGCATTGGAGGCGAGGGGAGATGGAATTTTATTTCCCTTGCTCTGATTGTAAGGGATTGCAAAGAAGAAGAATTTTAATAACGACAATTGAAAGACATTTTAGGGAGAAGGGGCACACTGAAGGGGGTTATGAATATAATCCCTTGGTAAGAGGTATTCAATTTTTAATGTATTCTATGTAATAGTCATAATGTCATGAATTTCAATAAAATGTCTTATTGTTTTATTATATGTTTTATACACACTAATTTTAATATGTTGTTTGTAAATATATAGATCGCAATTCCCCCAAAATGTCTCCTTCTAGAGAGTTATTTTCCAAGTACTAGCATAAATACTCATTTACAGGGTGACAAACATCTAGATTAGAATATTGAACATGATCAAGTTCTTAATGATGGTATGGATGGAGATAACATTAGTGATACAAATAAGGAAGATGAGATACATAGATTGATCCAAGACACATTTTCTCCAATGGATGAGGAAAACCAGGATGATAGTCATGATGTTGATCCTCTAATCGAGAAGTCACGTCAACCTCTTCATGAAGGCTAAAAAACAAATCTTATATCTGCTATAATCTTGTTAGTGAACTTGAAGGTTTTGAATGGTTTATCAAACACTTGTCTCACACAGATACTAAGGTATGCAATTTGTTAATTATTTATGCCTGCATGTTCACATGTACATAACGGGTTGAATTTTTTCCTATATTGCTTTTTTTATCTAATTCGTAAAGTATGGATGTGATATTGATGATTAATATTGTTTACATTGACTTATTCTTTTGAATTTTGTAGATTGCTAGGCGAATTTCTATTACCAACGTGATAGGCTCATAGAATGATGAGAAAAATTATATGAAAGTGATAGTATCTACTATGTTGGTTGGTGCATCCAACCATGGTTTCATATTTCCCAAAGAGACTCTGAGGAGGAAGATATCAATCTGCCAAAAGTGCCTCTCACCTTCATTTGTACTATCCCAATAAAATGCCCGCCAAGGTTAGAGGATGAGGTTGCAGGAGATAAGATTGGCATGGTTGAGTCAGTATGAAATTCCTCACATTTTGGATGTCTCACTCTCTTAGTTTGATGAAAAAAATAAAATCACCTTGGTGACTTAGGGTTTGAAGAGATTTGTCCAAGTGTCAATAAGCAGTTTGGAAGACCACTTTCAAATTCTTGCCAAATGTTGGGTGTATGACAATAGGTTCATCAATTGGCATGGATTTTTTCTTTGTTGAAATGGATATCCAGCCATACTTTTAGGATGACTTACAATGGTCACATATGCAAAATATTAATCTACCAAAAGTAGGAAAATTACTATTTTGCAATTTGAGAAACACAAGGAAATTGCCTAAGTGTTGAGAACAGGATTTTGAGAGGTCATTTGGAAATGCCTGCTAAGGGGTGTCCTTTTGAAAAGAAATTTATCAAATGTCATGCATCAAAGGTCACCTGGACTAGTTTTCCAACACTTAGCCATGTCCAATAATTTCTCCAAGGTTTATCCTGAAACCCTATTTTGGCAGACTTATAACTTTCTCCTCAGAAAGGATTAAGGAAAACTGAGACCATGGATAGATATCCAATTCAACAAGATATAGCCTGATATGGTGGTGTGAGAATTATATTCAAACCATGAATTATGGGTGCCATTCTCTTAGAGTAGTTTTGACTACTTTTTCATACTTAGTCAATTTCCAAAGTTTCCCAAAGTTGGCAGGTTGACATCTTCCTCGTTAGAGATTCTCTGGTGAGGAAAGTGACATGGTTATATGCTCCATACAACACTCTAGAGAATCACATTCTCAATACATTTTTCACATCATCCTATGAGGCATGGAGGGAATTTCCTTAAGGACACTTGGGCAGATTTAACACCAATTCCATAGACAAATTTCTCAATTTGGACTAATCTGCCTAAAACACCTTTTGGTAGGTCCATAAATTTTTCTTCATCCACTTCCAATAAAATACGAAGACATGTTCAGGTAGGCTAAATACCAATCTACAAGACCCACATGCGTTGTGGGCATTTGATTTAACCCATAATTTAGGGCGGGCATCTTTCTGAGGCTACTTATCCATTTTTGCATCCACCAGTGAAACACCCTATTTTGGCAGGCCTGTATCTTTCTCCTAAAGAAATATTAAAGCAAAATCAAATAATGAATAGGTATTCAAACCAACTAGCCATAGGAAGGTACCATGGTGTGGGCATTCTTCTCAAACCATGAATTGTGGTGGGCATTCTCTTAAGGCTGTTGGGACCAATTTTGACTAAGGCTGCTTGGAACAATTCTTCCTTAAATATATGTTGTAGTTTTGTGAGGAAAGTGACATGGTTTTATGTTCCATACAACACCCTAGAGACTCACATTCTCAATACATTTTTCACATCATCCTATGAGCCATGGAGGTCATTTCCTGAAGGCCACTTGGGCAGATTTAACACTAATTCCATACTTAGACATGTTTCTCTATTTGGTCTAATCTGCCTAAAACACCCTTTTGGAAGGTCCATAAATTTTTCTTTATCCACTTCCAAGAAAATATGAAGTCATGGTCAGGTGGGCCAAAGACGAATCTACAAGACCCCCATGTGCTACAGGCATTTACTCTAACCCATAATTTAGGGCGGGCATCTTTCTAAGGCTACTTAGCCATTTGTGCATCCAATGGTGAAAAACCGTATTTTGGTAGGCCTGTATCTTTCTCCTTAATAAATGTTAAAGCAAACTCAAATCATGAATAGGTATCCAAACCAATTAGCTATAGGATGGTACCCTAGTGTAGGAATTCTTCTCAAACCATGAATTGTGGCGGGCATTCTCTTAAGGTTGTTGGGACCAACTCTCTTAAGGATGTTGAGACCAATTCTCTTAGTAGATAGGAGAAAAAATTCCATCACGCAGACCACCTAACCAGGGTGAATTCTGCATGACTTTAGAATAAAATGTTTGAAAATGCTTGAATAAAGGGACAAGAGCATACAAGACGAATTATGGACCATATACATTAATGCTCAAACATGAAAAGAAAATACAAACTAGAGTGAAAAGAAGGATAAACATTCATGTAAAGAAGTTACTTATTAAAGAAAAAGATGACACAGGAATCTCTGCCATGAAAGGATTATCATTCCTTTGTAATTTTATTCATATATTTCTGGAAATCTTGAAACACGTTACAATGGAGAGCCTATGCTCTTGAAAATTCCCAACCCTTCTCCCCTCTGTGGGGATCAATTTATACTATCTCGGTCCTCGAGGATAATCCTCAAAACAAGACATGAAACTTTTTATAGTACTCATAATCAACTACTAACAGCTTAGATCATGGTACTATTGCCACGGTTTACATATATTAAAACATACATTATATATGGAGATAATGTGCATTCTCGATCTGGATGGCAGCACGTCGCTTCTTTTTTTGAGCTTGCAGGTCATGAAAACAATGTTAAGGATGCTTCTAATGACTCAATGTTGATCATTGGGCTTGACCACTCGTCTATCTGTTGAATCCGCAATGTGTCCTTCCGTGGGTTTGTGTAATTTTGTGCTCAAAGGCACCTTTCTACATGGTTTCCAGACTGGCAAAGGAGTTTATATATTTTCCATGCTTTTCATTTTATACAACCCCCCTTTGTCCTAGTAATACTATTGTATGAGGGGACTTGGAGAAGGAAATCTTTGTAATCCCCACCTCCCATGGCATGGGTTCTCCTATAGGTCATATAGTGGGGGGTGTCTTCCACCTCCTCACCACCTCAGAAAAAGTTGGGAACTAGAGTTCACAAATGATGAGATGAAGAGTTTGGAAACCCACCACCCAACACAAGCATTCGCTCCTACTAGTTGCTGTTGAACATGGTCACCATGTACCGGTAATTTGGAAGTTGTGATTTCTTCGAGAGTTTCTGGGGAGACACTCATGGGACAGGAAAACCTAGGCACCACGCAGCTGAAGGTACAACTATCCGAAAACATTCAAAGTGCTTCACATCCAAGTCCCAATGGTTGGCCCTTTCCTGGTGTGAAAAACTAGGGTGACATATGAGCATGGAATCAAGCTCACCAACCATTAAACCCCCGATGCTGACAAGCTTCTCAAAGCATATCGTCATTTCAACTCTTTCAGAATTCTCAGAATCTCTTAGCAGAATAACACTTCGAGCATTGTCTCTAATTACTTATTCATCTTATGCATCTTAATAGGCCATGGAAGGTGGTGTTTATATAGGGTGATGAAGATGAATATGGATATAGAGTTGACTGGTCAGTATAATGGTAGCATGAGTGAACATGTGGGTAGGGATCTCTATTTTTTGCTGAGAATCCAGTCATGCTGCCTCATTTGAATATGCTACATTTCTGTCCAAATGGATTGCAATGTTTGGATGTGACATTATTTGCATTTTCAGTTACGCTGACAGTGGTGTTCAGAATGGTTTCAACTAGTTGCATCCCTTTGCTTTGTGTAGACCAGGTTCGTCGCTTGAAATATCTGAAGTTCATGATATCCCGTTGTTTTCTACACAAGCCATGTGTCGGATCTCTTGAGTCAGGAAGGATGGTGAATCGGTGATGCTTTGGACATGATATTCACCTAAGGAGTGTCACAAACGGAGTCGAGGGATATGATTATTTTCCATCTTTCACTTGAGGAGATCCTTTTTGTACCAAACTTGAATAGGACACCACCTTTACTAGGTTGAATTGCTCCAGAGTCGCCAGGGATCAAATTTGAAGGGATGGTCTCATTTTACTTTGAAGGGCTGTGAGAAATTGAACCCTTCAATGTTGACATTTAAAAATAAATCATTCTTTTCATTTGAAAATTTAAGTGTTAAAATAATTTCATTATTTATTAAAAACATTGTATAGAAAAAAATTGACAATACGAAGAAATCCCAAGTGATTCAACATTTACATGGAATTAGTGAGGTAAACCATGTACATATGATTTATCAATTCCATATTCTTTTTATGGGGATTACTCAAGAGTTAGTATAGAGGAGGAGAGACTAAAATAAAGGTTGAGAATGAATAACATGTAACGGTGATGGAAGATGAGATTACGAAAAATCCCATTTAGAAAGAGATTGATGCACTTTATTTGTTAATGTGAACATAGCCATAACCATTAGGAGTATTGGTTTTTTTTATTGCATGTTATTTGGCCTATTTATTTTTTGAAGGGAATTGTTTGTTTCCTATCACTCTAAAGTGATTAGAGTAGTTGATAACTACTTGCAACCTTATCTGAATGCATAATATGAAATTAGGGGTGAAAGTAGGCGCATGGGGTACCAAAGCTTATTTCTGTCTAGAATTGTTTTGAGAAGAGATCCACTATTAGAATTGCTATGTTCCAAGGATAGAAGAGATTAGGCATCAAATCCATGACATTAATAACAAACTAAAAATATGATCTTTGTCTAGTGCCAACGTATCCACCTAAAACTAGTGTACTTCTAACTTTGTACCTCCCTGGGAGATTTAAAATTGTTGATCCTTGTTGTGACCACTTGATCATTTCCATAAAAAATGTATTAAATAAATAACATAAAAGTAAAAAAATTATAAGAATTACTTTTCCATGACATTTTACCTTACCTGTTTTGAAATGAACTTTTCTACATGCTATTAAAAGCATTGAATTATTATCTTCCTAGCTAAATAAGTTTTTTAGGATCCACATTTCCATTAATGGAAAAAAGAAAGTTACAAATACCATCACAAAGCTAATTTATATGTTTGTCCATATGGATACAGTTCATGAGTAACTAGCCATTGAATTTCAAACACCACCTAATCCCTAAGCATCGTCTTCACCATACTAAACCTAAGTATTAGAAGACTTGAAAATTTATCTTTCAAACTTTAGTCTTGCGTCTACTAACATCTAGATGTCAAATGACAGGGATTGATAGGGATTCTCATTTCTCTTTTCAAAACTCAGTGCATATAATTATTATTCAAACACATTGAAAAAAGTATCCTTCAGTGCGCCTACCTAAATGAAAAAACACATAATGTAAACCTAATGCTTTTAGGCAACAACTTGTTTTTATCAACCCTAAATTCAAAAACTATTTTTAGAATTGAATCATGTCCTCCCCAGATGCTCAATTCAAAGTGATCAAACAAAATCCCCAATTTTACGTGGATTATGGATAGTCTTTGACGTGTCCAGAGACTTTTAGAGATCATTATTTGTTTTAAGGGCACTCTGGGCGAAGATCAGAGAGCCCACGGAAGGAAGAGTAGGAAGAAGAATAGGACTCAAGTAAAAAGGTGAGGTGAGTGAGGAGGGGAGACATAATAGGGGATATCAACACTATCAACCTGCACAACTTGATTTGGGGATATCAATATCAATCGTCAATCTCTAAAGTACCTTCATCGGGACCACTCAACCTTGAGAACTTTAACATTCTGCTAACCCTTTTTTCATATGAATGAGTGAACAAATTCTGATCATGGAATGCTTCTCACCCATTGATTTAACCAACATATTGTTCCAACCATATATCTTCGCAGCCCCTACCACTTTCCATGGATCGACCGTAGATGTTGATTAGGAAGAGGGAGATGACGATGATGATGATGATGATGATGATGAAGGTGTGATGACAAAATCTTTACTTTGGTATTCACTAATTTTTTTTGAGCTTTACAAAAATTATAATAGAATGGTTATGAGTGATTATTCACTCCTATAAAGAATGAACTTTATGGAACTACCAAAATTCTTAGTTTGGATCTTCCTCTTTTAAGACATTGGACTAGGTCCATAAGTATTGATTCTTCATGTGCACAAATCTAAGAAAAGGAGGCTTCACAAGGCCCAAAAAGTTGTATTTTATTTTTTACTACTTCCTCGGATCATATTGAATTATCAGATTAGTCCTTGGAATGGGTGTTAGGAGCTATTACGGAGAGAAATTCCTATGGCTTGGGGTACCACAATAGACAAATTTGACTCCATAAATCAATCTTTCCCAATATGCAATAGAAATAAAATGTCTAACACTAAAGGATCAGACCTCGTACCTTATTCCGAACGGTTGAATTAGATCCCCGTTGAGCTTTCCAATCTTCAGCTTGAATTGATATAATACTTCCTCAACAACAAGTAAACAATACAAGGATACTATATATCATGGTGTTAGATCTATTCTAGCATATATAATCAATAATGTAAAAGAATTTGACATATTCCAATGGATACAATATTTAATCAAATACACATCATTGGACAGGAAAAGATAGTTCTTATTAATATAAATCAGATATTACAAGATAGAACCTCTGACAACACGTCTGCGAACCGGAGAAACTGAATCCCCCACTTGGGCATCCACCACCTCAATCCGCCATCTCACAATAGCAAGCTCACTAGCAAATGACAAGCTTGGGGAGAACACAACAGTGCTCCAAGGGACAAAGGGATGCAGACTCAAGTACAAATTTAGGCAACAATGGACTATAGTTTCGTTGCTCTCAATCTCTCTATATGCCTTCAATGTACCAAGGGCTTCCTTATATAGCTTCACAAGGGATAATGAAGGGTCGAATCCAAGCGATCTCAAGGCATATGGAAGGCCAGGAGTCGAATGAGTCGGATCCATGTCAAGGAAAACTCCAAAAGGATTTGGATAATGCACACATCCTGATGTACGTGGTTATAGGGGTCAAACCCACATATGTACGTGGTTATCAGGTTAAAATCCGCGTATATCATTTTTCATATAGTTTTAGGGATGATCAAGGAAACATCAAAGGATAAAAGATAGTCCATGGGGTCTAAAGAGTCTGCAGTGGGACAGGGGAAGGCCATACAAAGTGTGATTCACCTAGAGTGGTGAAATCCGCTATAACAGGAGCAATCCTTAATTTTTCACTCAATTGGTTTCTCCCCCTATCATGTAGACGTCTCCATTCATTGAGCTCCCCCTAAATTTGCGATGATGAAGATGATCACTATGATAATGAAAATGATGAGGATGATGATGATGATGAAGATGATGATTATGATGGTGATTATGATGATAAGGAAGATGACGATGATGAAGAAGATCATTATGACAATGATGACGATGACGATGATGATGATTATGAAGATGATGATGATGATATTAATGAAGATGACGAATACGATGGTATTGACGATGACAAGGATGATGATGATCATCGTCTTTGTTGTGGTCATCACCATCATCTTCATTGTCTTCATTATCATCATGATCATCATCATCATCATGATCATCATCATCGTCATCACCATGTTCATCCTCGAAGGGAATTATTTATAGGATCTCACTATAAGCAATGCAACCAATACAAAATCTGACAAAATCCTAGTTAAATATAATTAAATTAAACTAAACTAAACTAAATTAAAAATCGAGAGTTGTTTAACTATAATTAATTTAAAATGCAACAAAATATAAAATATGCAAATAAAAAAACCCAAAATAAACTAAACAATAGATAAATAAAAAAATAAAAATAAAAATAAAAAACCAAATATAAAATATGAAAATAATCAAACAAAAAATGCAGAATTCAAAAACACTTGCACACTAGCTCATCACCATTCAAAAACACCTGCGCATGATCTTCTCCGGCTCCCATTTGGGGGTTTTTGATTTCAAAATTTTACTGAAGGATCTGGAACATGATATGATGTTTTTTTTTATAGGAAGGGCGGGTGACGGACTTTTCCTATTAGTGCATCGTCCACTCCCTTCGCATGTGATCCCATGCTTCTAGAACCACCTGCCCCACCTCCAAAATGACAACAATGTTCAGACCTTCAGGTTTGTTTCCTTCTATGTTTTTCTTGATCACTTATTGTGTTTTTATTTTATTCATGGTTTTTTTCGTTGTTGTGGATGTGGTTGATATGAAATGGCTCAAATATCCTTGCAAGCATGAAGCACAAGTTGTCCAAGTGAAATTGGGAAATTCAATGTGAGAAATAAAACCAATAGTTATCGAGGAAAATGAGGAAGGGAATGTGGAGCTATATGATTGCAAGGTATGCTCTGAATGGGAAAGATGAAGAGGCTTCTGATTTTACTTTCTCGATGGTGCTTCTAATTTGTGCAAACATCATGACTTATGATCAGGGTAATCAAGTTCATATCCTCACCATAAAATATGGATTTGATTCATATGATTTTGTGGGTATTTATCTAGTTGGAATTCCTGCAAAATGTGGGTTTGTTTCTAGTTTTTTTCATTCCTTTTGGGCATCATGTCAAAATTCCCATGAATCGACAATTCAAAGATAGACTGTGAATGCTTTTATTAGTACGGTTGTTATTTTTTCTTTGATAATCACAATTTTTTTGAGTTTGAAGCCCGAATGCTCTATAGAAAACTGTTTTTGTTTGCTCATAATGGTTTTGAGGCTACTGAGCGAAGCTTTGTAGAAATTGGGGAATGCCATAGCTTGTCTTGAGTTGTACATGCATAATTCCTTTTATTAATTAGTGAGACATTGACTCTAGACATAACATTCTTTGTATAAACTAACGAAATCCTGTTACATGCATCAATTCTTGAAAATTGTAAGTGTAGGCAAGTGTTGCGATAGAAGAACACAATATTCCCTCTACGGTTTGCCATTTCTTGTGTCCAAGATGGAAAAATATTCTACCAGGAGGAAAATAAGCAGCAATGAGGGCTACCTTGGATTGTTTCCTAAGAAGAAACCCAATCCTGAACCCAAGGAGAACAAATTCATGTTCAGGGTTAGGCTTCATAATGGTTTGAATTTAACTCTACAATTGGAGGATGTCATTTAAAAGATGGCGGTCGCCTAGTTTGTAAGGACTGTTAGGAGAAAAGATGAGAAATAAATAATACAAAAGGGGTCAAGAAATATCCACTGAATGTTGCAACAAATCTTAATAGTATTTTCAAATGACATGATTTATCTTTCATAACTTATAGAATACTAAAATTTGGTGATTAAGATTGCTATGCAACTTTGATGATTTCAACTTTACATAACAATTAGAAACCCATTAGGTCTATGGTTGGACTCTGAAGTATAAAAGCCAAATCATGGAAAACCCCTAAGAAATTTGAAATTAATCACCATACACCAAACTTTAAAATGAAATATTTTAAATAATGCATAATAAATTCTGAGCGAAAAAATTGTATTGTTAAATTTGCAAAGTTGTTTTTATACAATATATTTCCTTTCAGTTCATGTGTATTTAAATTTTTTTGGATTAAATTAATTTTTTTGTATTTCCTTGCAGATAATTGAAATTTCTATTTACTAAAACTCTGTTTATATTTTGATAATGCTTTCAGGGTGGCTCTTTGCATTTTGATCGTTGGAGAGAAGAGGTGTATTTGGTTCTATATACTATGGCAATGAATGCTTCAACTAATTTGTCAATCCTACATTTTTGTAATGACGAAAATATCTCTTTTTTCAAAGACACACCATATTTCAGCCCCTTACCTATCTCAAGGGCTTGCACTATTTCGTAAATCTATCTCTCTTCCTCTCTCTTTATATGACATATACACACATGGCTCTAGAATGCATGTTGATGGGGTGAGTCTTAGAGTCAACAAGAAATTTAAGTATTCTATTATAAGTTAAAAAAATGTATTAACATTTGTGCTAAAAAATCATTCCATGAGCTCCTCAAAGTGCATTCTCTTAGGACAAATATTTCCATATCTAAATATTATTTACTAGAAATCCTTTTTTTTTAAGTAACTAGGGGAATCGACAACTCGAGCTGGGATGGTACTTGCATGACATGGGGTCTAGGAATCCATTCCCATTACCACTATACCCCTAGGTACCCCACACCCTTCGCAAGACATGGGACATAGGTAAACTTGGGTAGGATCTGATCTCGTGACCTCCAATTTACAACAAGTGACTTCTCAACAACTAAAATGCCAATGAGCAACACCCATGCGGGATATGATTTACTGGAAAGTTAACATTTCATAGATAACAAATATTTATCTAGAGTATTAGTGACATTTCATTCATATAGTAAGACAACATGACTCTTTCCTCTATTTTTTGTTTTATATTGTTTGGAAGGATGGTGGTATTAACAGTGTCCACACATTTCCAGTAAAAACCTATTTATATGTGTATTTAATATATTTCTATCTTAAATTTTAAAATTTGTGTGTTTTTTTTGTTTTAATACAATGGTTAAAGAAATATTGTCAAGTACAAACACAAGTTTCCAAATCAGTGAGTCAATGATATTGTAATATAGCATTTAAATGCAAGTTGATATTTTGGTGGAAAATGTGTGCTGGATAGACTGATTGTTGATTTGCTTCATAGGACATGTGGAATGTGACTCTAGAACCACATATCTTGGTGGAATTACCCAAAGAACACACTTTCCAGACAACATTAGTTGATTTAATGGTATGCCCATTTTTTATTTCATAGAGTATTTTGATATTTTCCATGCCTGGAAAAATGACCACTTGTGTGTAGGTCTAGGAATGGATTATTTATTTAATTTATAAATTCAATTTCCATCCAACACAGTGGTTTTCTTTTTATTAGGACAACTCTTTGCAAGCGGTATGGGCCAATGGACTTGGCGAAAGGTGATTGATAAGGTAAGGGTTCTTGCATTGACTACATTCTCCCTAGGAATTAATATTTTATATGACTTGCTTGTACCTGTCATATAATATAAATTTTGTATTTTCATTTCTAACCTCCTCATCATGCTTCATATCCAATTTTTGTGTAGAAGCATAAAAATATCAGACTTATCTTTCTTTGTTGTGTTCTTGCTGTACCATTCCCTGCTTTTCCCTAGGTTTTAGAGTTCCTGCCTCATTTTTGCCTTGCATTCTTAGGAGCAGTGTAGTAAGTAGTACTAGTGTTATGTTCACCTATTCTGCAGTGCACCGTGCTCACAGTTTGGACAGGTTTTCCCTACGTTTAACTACTAAAGTTGACTGTTTGTAGCTTTCCCTTTGTTACTCGCTATCATGAGGTTCTTTTGCACTAAGCAGTTCTAATGACAGTGGTGCATGGTTTATCCTCTTTTTGCAGAGAAATTTATGAATAAATAACATCCTTGGAGATTTCAACAGAAGTGCACATAATCTGATAGTCTCAGTCTCTTAGAATACCCTTTCTAAGGAGAATTTACTCAACATCAATTGCAATTACCTTAGTGGGTGCACTACATATCATGGTTTTTGGTCACATACAAGCTTGATAAAACCTCCTAGACTTGAATTATTGGAGTTTGAATCTTGAATATTCTATAGCAAACTGTTTTTGTTTTCTCAGAGTGGTTTTGAGGCTACTAAGTGGAGATTTGTAGAAATTGTGGAACGCTAGAGCTTGTTTGAGTTGTACATGCATAATTGCTTTGAGTAGTTACTGATACATCGACCCCAGCCATAGCAGTATCTGTATAAACTAAAGAAATCCCATGGCATGCATCAATTCTTGCAAATTCTAAGTTGTAATAACTCAAACATTCATAAAAATTTAATATTTTTCATGTGACATAAAATGTCAAATGTCAAAGCTAATGAACCATTAACTGTTAGCGGATATTTAAATAGTTTGAAAGAGAAAAGAAGATTACTTCTTTTATATGAGTCTGTATAACTTAAAGGCTTTTCTTAAACACTGTGTTAGTATTGTTTTAACCTAGTAGTTGCAATTTCCAAAAAATAGAAAAGAATCTATCCCTCACCCTAGGGTTTATATTATTAGATGAATTCTTAAAAGATAGAAAACTACTTGATCCTTAAACTATATATTTTATTTTTGTCTTTTCCAATAAACAGTCATTGGTTTACAACTAAAATTCATATCAAGAGTAGATGGGTGGTACTTTATTTGATTTCCCAACTGTGCATTGATTTGTAGAAATTGCTCCAAGGTTCCACTTGTATTTAAAAGAGTCCATTGTTACACTTAAATTTCACTTAGTAATTCTTTATACTTGTGACTTTTAACCTTGTTTCTTAGTGTATCCTCTAATTATAATTTCGCTTCAAAATAAAGTTGTTAAGATTTGTAATTTCCTTGAGGTATTGTTGCCCCTTAATAAAATACAAAAGGTCTTATATTTCTTTGGCCCTAGTTAAAATATCTCTCTCAAAAAACCCATAATTCATATGTTTACTTCAAGGGAGGATGACATTACCCTTCTCATTAATGTTTTGCTTATTAGAACAAGAGTCATTTACATTTATTATATAAACCTAGTTAGATAACAATTAATCCTACTTGTCTAGTAAAAGTGAACAATCAATTTATTAATTCTATGGTTTTGATCTAAGCATAGATCTGACCATGATTAAATGACATTATTGGAAAACCAATTTATATTATTGGAATGGTTTAATATTTTATTACAATGATTTAATGCATATTTGTTAACTGCATAATCGACTATTCACTTGTAACCCACGATGATGAAAAATTTATGAGGACATGTGGAGGTGTTTTATCCATTGGTTAGGTTGACTTAAAACGATTTCCCTAACCCTTCATTTTGCAATGAGAGGGTTCCTTCAACTATGGTGTGGCCGATATGTGAGCTTGTGGATGCCATGGCTCTGTAATGATCTCTGGGTTGTAAACTGTCTTCAAGAAAAATCAATGTGAGATTGTCTCCATGAGGACATATGGTGGTTGTCGATGCTTGTTGACTGTTGTGGATTATTGTGTGCGTAGAAGTTGTTCTCACCACTAATTCGAGGACTATGAGTTTTGTTTTAATAAAACACAGTGGACATAGTTTTTAAAACAAGAGTATTCCTTGTTTCCTGTTGGAGTGCTCCTATTCGTGGTGTTCATTTCCTTCTAATTGTGGCTCGGGGTCTTCAGTTGCACTTGGTGCATTAATACTTTCCAGGGAATCACTCTCCAAAATGAGATCATTACTAGGTAACATCTGTCAAGGTTTAAATTCCATGAAATTTTTTATAAATTTCAAATACATTTTAAAGGTTATAAATAATATTGTTTACTGCGCAGGTTTCTCTCCTGGCTTTTGGTGTTAGTTGCTAGCACATCTCTCCAACCTTCGGCCACGTAAACCCTGGTAAGCCCGGTTATATTGAGGGTTTCTCCTGCAATTTATGTTGTGGTGGTCAGAAAATATGGAAGCTTCACTGTGCTGGTTGTGGCTCGGCCTTGGTTTACTTGTTAGGTTATTGTTTTTTTTTTTTTTATACTACTTTTACAAACGCTAGAGGTTAATATGTGGAAAATATTNCCGTGACTTAAGGTTTTTAGTTAAGCCTTTACGGTATGGGAAGATGTAAAAGATTTTTTATTTACATACTCGGCTCAAGCCGTGATATTACTGTTTGACCACTGAGTGGTTACTTGAAATTTTAGGTGGTTTTTTTGCAGGAATGAAAAGACTGTTCATTCAGCAATTCTTGTAACCGCAGTGAAGGGTTTTTTACTTACTATGAATTGTAATGGTTAAAATTTTGGTCTACGACTTCTATTTAGACTTACATAAGTCATTTAGGTCAGGCTTAAGCCTCAATAGGTATTATAAAAGGCCATAGGCCATTATGCTTATTTTGTTTCATCTCTATTTAGTTTGTTTATAGTGTTATCTTAATTTAAATTTACTTTTCGTATAAATGATTTATAGTAATTGTTACTATTTAAATTTGCAGTGTTATTGGGTGAACAAAATGTTATGTTTCTCTAAAAAGGTTATTAATATTGGATAATCTGAAGTTCTATAATGCAATGGTTTTACATAAATAATTTTAGTTCTATATTTATTTTGTTCTAGTAATAAATATTTACTGTTGTTATTAAGTTTAGAAAAATGCCGTTAGGTTTTAGTATTATAAAAAGAAGTTAAAATCATATTTCATAGATGAACCTTATCTCTTGTAAACCCTAGATGGTTCTTGTGGGTTGCAGTAAAAACACCTGTGCTTTCAAAAAAACAAAGTATAATAGTAAGCCTGAATAAATAATTATAAAGACCTATGAAGTACTAGTGAGGTTAAACCCTAACTACCACTTTTATTGTTCCTATATTTGTGTATTAAACTTTATTTATTGTATTTATAATAAGTATTAAAACTAGTAATAATTACATGAATATTATAATTACTAGTGATTTTTTATATAATCTACTATTTTCTTGTAATTAGATAATGCAGTTACTTTCAGTACACAAAGCAAGTACAACTAGATTTCTGTAAATAAATCACATAAAACTATAAAAGTAATTATTTACATTTTACATTGAGAGTTAATAAACAAATCTACTAATATAACTAAGCAACCGGCTGTACTAGAGTACTTCCTTATAAAAGGCGTGGAAAAATATAGTTTGGTAACTATTTTCTATTCACCTTTTACTTAGCCAAATCTCTACTATTTTTTTTTAATATAAAATACTAATCACTAATTTTATCAATAACCAATGCTCTTTCTTCTTCATTAACCCTAATAAAATAATAATATGGATTAAATCGTAATATTTTTCTGAAATAGTAGATAAACTATAATTAAACCTGAACAAGTAGAACCTGTCAAATGGATGAGGTGACAACAGCTTAAGAAGGTTGTTCCTCCCAACCAACTCCTGGAGAAAGCTTAGTCTACAATTTCTCAGGAACCCCAAGCCTGTCTCCTGGTCCTCCTAGTAGAGTACTAGGTGAGATATGTAACCTTGAGATCCTATGTCACTTTACTGGATATATAGCAGTAATTAAACCATTCTCATAGCAGTAAGAACTTCAGCTTAGAGTAGCTGCACAAGTTCAATCTTTAGAATTTAACCCCTCAAACTCACTTCAACAAGTCCCCTCCATCGATTTTCTCATGTGCACTTCATTCACTCAGAATGATCACAATTCTAGAATGAGCAGCCTCAGTTGTCTTCAATGGAAAGTTTTATATCAAGAATCTATATGCCGCAAAATGTGCTAGGAGAACCGACGTGTGAGATAGAAGGAGGAAGACTGCGCGGTGTTATGTGGTTTTTTGTTTTCCATTAATACTGACTATTTTAGGAGCGATCAACCACTGAAAGGGTCGACCTACTCATCCTTTTAAACATTATATATAGTTTCCTCCAAGCGAGAGCATAATTTAGCTAGTTTTGTAATCTGTCAGTCGATATTAGAAGGAAAGCTCTGTAAAAACACTATTATGCGTATTCATATAAGTTCTATTTTCACTGCGTATAAATGTTCTTCTTCCTGTGAGTGATTGATTAACACACCACCCTGAATGCTGATAGGGGCCCTCAACAACCAACAATTTCCATTTGTGTGTGTTTTTTGTTATCTCCTTTCTCGCAGATAAGTAGTTTCAATTATTGTTTTATTTATGTGAATTTGTTTCCTATTAGTTTACATTGTTCATTTCTTTATTTCCTGTAGCATATATTCCCTTATGAGTAATGATGTGTTGTTAGTATAGTTTCTATTTCCTTAATTAAAGAAACCAATCACGTGGATAGTTTATCTCCAATTTCCTTTCCAGTCTTTTTCCCAACTTGTATTTTAGTTTTATATTGATAATTACATAGAATTGAATTGCTTTCATATCTCAGATTCTATTTGCAATAGGTTTAGTTCTATCAATTCTCATTTTGATATAGATTTACTTTGGTTATACTATAGTTATTTCATAATGCAATAAACATTAATAGTTTCTCTATAATCATGAATTAGCATAAGTCATTCCATTGTTACTTTAATTACTGAATAGGATCAATTATTGTGCTTTATCCGTCTTATTCTAATGTGCACGAAATCAGCTGATATTTAGATAATCTAGGATATTTATTTATTAAATTTTATTGTTTTCGTCATATGGACTATCATCCAGACCCTTTGTTCAACCTATCATTCAGACCACTCGTTCAGTCTTCCATTCAGTCCTTCGTCCAGCCTTTGATATTTCTCATTCTGTGTTAAGCTTGTTTAAAGTTCCGTTTCTTTGGATTTTGAATTATGTTTTGTTTATAATTATACAATGGTTATATCTACAATTAGGACCTTAGTCTTGATAATTTAAAGTATCTATTAAGTTCCATCCCTATCCTTCACTTCCTTTTTACCTTGTTATGTGTTGAATTGTGTCTTGTTTTGTCTCTTTTGTTTCTAATTCTTGTTCATTTACTAATGTTGTAACGTTTGGTAATTAGATCTTTATCTTAGTCTAGTTTATCTTTGTGTATATTGAATCTAGGATTAAACATGTTGATTTCTAGAGAAGCATACCAGTACACCAGTACTTTGTAAATTGATCATAGCACAGGACCTATTTTCTTCATTGCGTGGATATTGAAAAGATTCATAGAATAAGATTTAGAGAACATATCTTTATTAAGTTTTCAACTTGCTTATTTTATTAAGTTTTCTACTTGCTTCTTCTATTAAGTTTTCTACTTGTTTCTGAATCATTTTTTCCTTGTACATGTTCCATATAAGAAAAGTATACCTTTAACTTTCAAGTAATTACTAAAGGAGTTTTGTTTCTTAATCAATAGGTTAGTTGTTCATAATATCCTTTTCTATTAAATTCATTTGCTTGTGTAATAAACCAAAATGTTTACTATCACCTGTAATTGGAAACTACTTAGTTTGCATATATTTGTAGAAGTTAAGTTAGATATAATTCCATTCAGTTTCTTTACTTCTTTCGAAATCCATTTTGATACACCTCCTTCTCCAGTACCGATAACCATGAATGCATATCCTCAGAACAATCAAGAAGAGTGGTGCTAGATAAATTGATTCAATCACCGTGCATTTGTCAAACCACATGTATAGTTTAGTTATTGGGTTTCTTAGATTAATAATCATAATATTTTATTACATAACATAATCTTTTGTAAGAGTTCTAATTTTGTTCCAAACCTTCCTAATTCAGAGATTAAGATGTAGAATAATTAGTACATTGTAAAGAAGTAGTTTACTTTCTTAGAATTTAGTTTTATTTATACAATACGTAGTTTATGGTTGTTAGAGTAGAGTAGCATAGCTTGATATTGCTCTAATATAGTACATGTGTCCCATTCTAATTACCTTAGTAGTTAAATTTCCAGTGTTTGACTCGGTTTTTCATTTTGAAAGATATTTTGATCTTTTCTTTATTAAAATATTGCCACAACACCGTAGGAACGTTTCTACCTTCACATATATTTTGTATTAGCTCTAAGATTACAAACCTCGGTCGATAATTGAATATTTGGTGAATTAAGACATTAGAACAACCAACACTAATACCAAGCTATATAATATGTCTACTATGTATCAAAATACAATATATAGACTATTCTAATGTACCTCAAAGGTACTATGGCATATTCTTAGTAATAAGCATAAAATACAACTGGTCTACTAAGCAATTTTAAGAGACAATGAGCTACTTACCCATGGTAGTATCATTTGTATCCAATCCAAAATGTAGTTTACCTAAACTACAATATAAGGATTTAATATCCATCATGTACAACACATTAAATGTGTAATATTTTCCCATAAAATAAATCTCATATTTCCTTTCAATGTTCAACATTTGTTGGATTTTAGAATCTTCTATTATCTGGAGAAGTTCTCTGTGATCTTACCATTCCCTATGATGTTCATCAAGTCCTGATCACTTTCATAGTTATTTCATATTCTTCTCTTTATAACACAACACCCCAACTACCTCTCCAAGAATTTTGACTTCTCTTTGACATTCATGATAATAACTCTTCTCAAGTGTTTGATAATGTATGAGACCTTGACCATGTCTCTACTTATGTGGATTCTCTCCATTAGATATCACAACCCCTAGTTGATTGAGTAATGTACTGTGACTTAATGGTGGGTAATTTATCTATCATTTCATGTGAAGACACATCAATAACCCCTCTTCGACTAGAGGAGTATTTCTGTATTATACCAAGCTTCACACTTGGTGAGAATGTCTGTAATCCATCTTGGATATGTTTTCTATCTGTATCTCAACAGTCTTATGAATATAATTCACTATATTTCATACTTCCTATCTCTCATTGTGTATTTATCACCACAATAGATATAACTCACTCCCGTCTTACCAAAGCTGATATGACTCACTTCTGTCATTCATAAGAAATATATCTCATTCTTTTCCACTCAAGATATATGATTCACTCTTGACTTACGAACGATATGACTCACTTGTGTTACTCTCAAGAGAAATCCTCACTCTTGTTTAATCAAGAGATATGAATCACTCTTGATGTATATCTAAATCAAGATTGTTCCTCAACCATTCAATACTAGCCATATGACGCAAGCTCCATGAGTGAATTTTTTCCCATATTCCTCATTTGCATATATGTACATGAGTTGTACCATGTCTCAGATATAACTGACTATGATTTTTTTGAATATTTACTACTTTACAATATGATATATTTGGACCAACATCTGTGATGTGATATTACTTTTCCACTGCACTATTCAAAGTCTAAATATCCTTGAACTTTATTTCACTGTTTCGCGATATACCTAAGTCTACATACACGTGTAGCAATTCGGTACCTTTTACATGCTTTGTTGTACATGTATATGTATAGAATGCAAAGCATACATCTTATCTTGGTGTAAGAAAGTACATCTCAAATGACTTTGAGATCCTCCAAATCTAAAATAAGAATCAAATTTCTCTTCTTATTTGTGGCCATGGACTTATAGTCCATAATACTAAAACTCTTCAAGGTATCTACTACATGTTTTACTTTAATGAAAAAAATATTTATGTTGTTTCTTCTGCACCTCTAATCCTAAGAATCATGAAATAATTCTTTGAATATAGTGATATGATTCCTCCTAAAAATGAGACCTGTTCATATCTCCTTTCAATAGGATGTACATCAATTGGTTTTAATTGTTCATTAGGAGCTAATGAATCTAGCTTCTTATTCTCAACATATGGATGTGAAATTATAAACTAATTCCTCTATCTTTGGAGAATCGTGCTCCACTATAGATACATGAAAATAAAATACCTTCTAGAGTCTTCTTTATCTTAATTATTGTTTCCTAAAGGATACTTCTCATAGAAACATAGGAACATCTCGATCTTCTCCAAGAAGATTCCTACCTCACAGCATATCACTCTTTTTCATGATCAGCGGTTGGAATCACTCCATTTTCAATATTTGTCATTATTGTCTTGTAGGACATATCATATGGTCATTCCTTTCAAGACAATTTTAGTCAAGTTATTAGCAACCTTTCATAATCCACTCATGACAAATATATTATACAAACATGCAAACATTTTAACCAATGTTTCAGTATAATCATATCTCATTAAATTTAATCACATGAATTTTGCAATGGTTCACTCAATTAAGTACATATGTTACGCATTTTTTTATTATCATAATCCCATTCTAATGTCATGTAATGTAATTAAAACTTATATTCATATCTCATGAAAAAATTATGCAGACCCATATTCTTCTTTAATTAATCATAACATATACTTTCATGAGGTTTACTATTTACCAATAAACATGAATATAGTAACATATGATTTTAATCATGTTATCCCATTACATCATTCCTAATACCAAGAATACAAATCTCTAAATAATTTTAATGAAAATAGTTTCAAAACCCTTTAAATCTGACTTCTAAAAGAATATAACAAACAAGATATGAAAAACTTATCTTGTATTGTTTTGTGTGGGATCCCTCTTGATCTATGCTTCCTTGCGGAGATTCCAAAATTCCCTCCGTATTGATATTCTTCCTTCAAGAAAACTTACTGAATATTTAAATTGGAAATATGGATCCGTGCATGAAGTAGTGAATCTATGCATGGGGAAACCAAATTCCATGCATCCTGGAGCGAATTTTCTCCTTGAAGAAAAATTATTCTAATGATCATCACGCTCTTATTTATATGATATATTAATCCTATTACTCTCTTCTTATAAAAAAAAATCATTGAATAAGGATAATATATAATCCACAAATCCCTAGTTCGTTCAAACCATTCGTCCAGTTTTGGAACCAACCACAACAAAAATTTTGAAAATTTATCTTCGAATACCTGATTGTATCTCCCAAACCATTGAGAATTTTCAAAATTCACTAGAGGTTATGGTGAATGATCCCATTTGAGAGGTGGTTTTTCAATGTTTTTTCTTAATCTTCATGGTTTGATATGAAATGCTCCAGGAAATTTCTCACTAGGAATAGTAACAAGAATGGTGCATATGTCTTGTTCTGGATTCGTCCTGCATTAGATGAAATATCCTCAATCACTGAATTCCCATAGGAATATAGTTCATTCTAACCAATAATGTTTAACGCTATAATGTACCTTTCTGATTTTAGGCACACTAACTCAAGGACATATGATCTTCAATGTTGAACTTACCAAAAGACATAAACTATGTGCAATTTGAACGCAAAATTTGTTGAAATGAATTTATTGGAAAATGTAAGCTTTTCTCAATTACACAAGACATGACAGGTTTATTTTAAAGCTCAATTATAGGTCTGCAATACATATCATAGGTGTGAAAAATTCATAATTTCGGATTAAGGAAATCTGAGAAATGCTTGATCTAAAGAATCCTATGCACAATGTGTTGGAACCATTTAGATTTCAAGCATCAACCAGGATAAAATCTACTTCTATACTCTTGGGAATCCCAAAATAAAAATAAAAAAATAGATCTCTGATCTTAGAAAGGTTCAAAACAATAGTTTTATAAACCATTAGAATTGATTTGGGTGTCAAACTAGCAAAACTAGTTTTCGAGACAACCTTATTAGTTAAGAAACATATATTTCCAAAAAATTGTAGAGGGTTTCAAATTCTTGTTTTTATGCTTGGATGGTATTAAGGGAGGTTTTAATTATCTGCAACATCTGAAAAAAAGTGAAATTGTTCCTACTAATATCTTTTGGTAAGAGTTATAGTAAAACTAGTCAAATGTTCATGAAAATCTAGGCAAGGTAACAAACATTCATATGAAACTTAATGAAGCTGATTCGAACTGTCAAATAATTTTTAGAGAGGGAAAATTACATAAAATATGAATCAAAGAGGCTAAAATTAACCTCACATGACAATCAGTGCTAGCCTCCTTTAGCAAAAAACAATATTACAAGGGGAATGGAGACCATAATTCATTATGGATTGAAGGGATAGCTCTCAAATTCTGCAATGAAGCTGATAAAAATATAGATATTATAATAAGACATGGATATATCCACCATTAATGTCTGAAACACTTCAATACTTATTCACATCTTATCTTCTTTAAAGAATTGAAGAGAAAGAAGAAAAGGAGGGGAATAATTCCACTAAGACTCAAATAGGAATCCTTCAATCACTGAGAAGAGATATAGAACATGGATGAAATAGATATCAATAAATGAAATTATACCTCCATCATTGGATGCATATTATAATATTTGAATTACTAAGGAAAAACTAGGACAATACCAGGGGGCACATCTCCCACAATTGGCTTTGGCACATCTCCAAGCACTAGAGAAGCTCAAAGATCACTCACCGACAAACTCAAAATTCAAAAAAAAATTGAAAATGGTGCAATATGATTCTTTTATAGGAAACATGGATCATTTATTGAATTCCCTTTTCATGTGGCCCACTTGCCTCAACCAATGCGCCATCATGAGCTAAATGGAAAGTCGCTTGCTTTCTCTTCCTTTATTTCCCGCCTTTCTAACTGACATGCAGGCTTTTCTTCCTTTCAAAACTACACTGTCATTGTATCCTAATTTTTAGGTTGACATTAATTTATCTCTTTTGGAAATTTCACCCTCCTTTCTTTCCTAAATTTCCTACTTTTCATGCTGACAACTTTTCCTACACTTTCCTACTTTGTGAATGCTTTTATGGCTAGATGCTTTTGTTTTTCTTTTATATTTTTCAACCTTTATGGATATTTCTAATTTTCTCCTAGTTTCTATTTAGGATGACAACTCATTGGGTCCACAAGGCTTCATGCACCCATCTTAGCTACATATCACATCCACTAGGGTCCAAAAATAAATATAATTAAAATATATTCTAATTTAAACATGGAATTATTAATCCTAATTTTAAAGTGGAATTATACTACATTATTATTAGTCAAATTCTCCTAGGATACAAACATTAGGTGTTATATGATAACCTGAGTATCATGGAGACCACATGGAAGGAAAATTACAGCCCTCCCTCCCTAAATTTGCTTGTCCTCAAGAAAATGAAAAGACTCGTGATGAACATAAGCACTCATTCAAACATGTTGCTTCAATATTCCAGTGCATCTTCTTCTATATCATTATGTTCAATTACAATGATGAAGTAAAATTTAAGGAAAGAATTCATGGGAAGCATGACACCAATTCCTTCATTCCTTAGTATATGTTTTTGACTGACTATGATTGGAATATTCAACCCAACTAAGCACCAAGGGCCATCATGCTTCCACTGCTCTACTCTGATTACAAATTTTGCATTCCCTCTCCCCACAGATAGCTCCCTCCCAATCCAACCAGGCACTTAGTGTGATAACCAAGTACCCATGATACAAGGATTCCAAATCATCCTTAAAATCACAATATGCAAGATACATCCTCCAATGAACCATGCAAGTAAACCAAAAGTACACCCAAATAAATATTCTCCATGTAGGAAAACTACAACATGATACAACATAGATGAACTCATGTGAAGAAAGGTTGAATTTCTCCATTAACCCAACATGCGAAAAGCTTCCATAAAGAAAATCAATTCCAGGGTCCCATTGTTTGCATTGCATCCCCATTAGTGTGAATTCCATCAAACATATATCCCCAAGAAAAATTATGCTTTGACCCCACTTCCTGAACTACAAGTATCCATGTGGTAGTGTCAAATATGGAAATTTGACATCCCAAGCAATGTTAAGATCCCACTGTCTAGTGTGGATCCTCCAAAGTATCCTCAAAACCATGAAGAATCCACCACCATGAAAGGTATTATGAAGGATAGAAATAACATGATAAAGAATGATTAGATCATTCAAGTGACGTAGAAGTATGTCACCCTCTAAGTTAGGAAAAAACATAGAGAGACTGTACATCATAAAATGCATGTTCCCAAGGTGAGTTCAAATTCGAAAAAAGCTACTCAAACTCCTAGGAAGGTTCTTATGTTCCCAATGCACACAAGAATCAAATATGAAATCAATGAATCTCAAATGACAAGGGTGAAAATCCCATGTCCAACCATAAGAATGGTAAGAATCATCCAACAAAAAATGATACTGAGGCTTCTCACATTAAAATGATGCATAAAAAATATCTTTGAGAATGAAAGTAGGAAATAAAAACATGCACCTCCTCATCCAACAAGGGAATGGAAACACACTTGAACCAAAATATCCATGTGAACAAATACGATTCCTCAACTCTCTTCCATTGATCAAAGGGTGGAAACATCCATCTTATGATCCACTCAATGAAGTCAAATGAAAATCCAATGGAATATTATACCTAGAGGCATCAAAGAAAGTAATAGGATTCCTTAATTGTTGTTGGGAAGGGAATGGTGCAATCAAATAAAATGGAGTGAATGTAGGAGTCTCTTGATCCTCCCCAAGAACCAACAAGAAGAAACCCTTCTCCCAATGCTCACCCTCAAATGTGTAGGATGAGGAAGGATGAAACAAATATTTGCAACAAGTATACACCAAAGATGTGGATGCATCAATGCCATCAAGGGATGGTCCAACACTAAGCATCTCTTTTGAATATTCAATGAAAGGAGGACTCATTCCATGAAAAACTTCTATTTTTCTTTCGAAATGTCAATGTACTTGGAGCCCATCATATGCATCACAAGAATCATCAAGAACATGTATGCCATAATTAATTTCATGCAACACCATCTCATAAGGTTCCTCCAAAACTATACAAATTTCACTAAGAGGCATCTCCCTATCTCTCTAAAATAGGGAAAGTGCTCGATCCTAATTAATTTTTTCTTACAGTCTTCTCAAACACCTGCAACTCGAAACATGCCTCATGATCCACCATCTCACGAGGTTCCTCATATGAATCCTAAATGCATTCAACCATTCCATGACTAGTTGAAAGAGAGGAAGGTGAAAGTGATCTTTGCAACCTCTCATGAAGTTTCTCATTTTGCATATGAGATTCTTGAAGTGCCATTCGGAAACTCTCGAAAGAATCATGGGTGGACTTCAATTATTTTGTGAGGTTATAATTTTCTTCTGCATCCATGGAAAGTGTTTGGTATTCAACTTGCTCATCTTTCAACTCTTCAAACACCTACAATTTAGTTTGAATATCATGGTCCACCATACCATGAGGGATCTCCATTTTATCACCCATACAAAAATCAAGAACATAGGAAGGAGACCATGAACTTTGTAACTCATAAAGAGCTTGTTAATTTTTGATATTAGATTCTTGAAGTTCTTCTTGGACATATTTCAAACAATCTTGGGTGGAATTCAATTCATGTTCGAGCTTGCAAATTTCTTAATTATCTCTTATGGAATATTCATGTAACATCTCAACAATCCCAATCAAATAAATTCTATCAGAAATCAAACACATGAGATTACCTTTATATTTTGATGTTACTTTCTGGATCTTCTCTATAACTCCATCATAAGTTTGTGCCTCCATGTAATCATCTCTTCAAGATAATTTGGAAACAAGTGTGCTAGTATCTTGGAGAGTGGTTAGGGCCTCTTGAATCTTCTTGTCATTCATATTTAGTGATCCTTCAATATGGGAAGGCTCATGAAAATAATCATTCACTTCCTCCAACATAGGATCAACCTTAGGAATATCATGTGGTGAATGTGAGATCAATCTTAGAACACTTTACTCTACTACAAAGACTTCATATTTCTTAGGATCATGGGAACTTGTACTTCCGGTAGTCTCATCAAGTGAAATATAAATGTTACAAATATAGAGGAATGGACAACCATCAGTATATGTATCTCCTTGGAATGCATTAATTGGTACCTCTCCATAATAAAATCTACCAATAGATGCCTTTTCAAAAATTAAGCACTCATGAGTCAGTATCCCATCATGACACCCATCAATATGTGTCTCTGAAGTGCTTGAGAAGCCATCAATTATTTCTCTATGATCTATATTTGTAGAAAGAGCATATATAGTGGATTATTCCTCTTTATTTCCACAATCCTCCTCAGTAAGGATTGGATCTCCAACATTTTCCAAGCCACTTTGGAGTGACTTGTGCTCTTCCTTATGGAACTTCTCTTCTTCTTGACCATTTGAAGAACTAAGTGGATCATGTTCCTCTTAAATTATTGAGAATGGATTTAGGGACTCATCTGTCTCCTTGCTTTTGAAAGCACCAAAATATATTTGGATATGTTCTCACGATAACATAGGTTTCACCTATTTGCACACCTCATCAACCATATGTGCAACCCTCTCTTTATTGACTATGTCATAGTGTTCCTTGAATAAACTTGCAATATGAATACCATAATACTCTCTTAAGGATAGGGGATTCTTAACCCTTTCACTCAATCTTTAGTACTCAAATAGATACCGAAGGGATTCTTTTGGCCATACTTACTCCATTTGTGACCTTGAAGAATAAGGCCTAATGTCTTCTTCATACATATGGCTATAAGAATAACCATCATATCTCCAGCTCTCTCTCTCTCCTCCTTGTCTGTCTCCATCTCTCCTCATGTGAACTTGAGTGATTGTGAGTGTGTATAAATGAGGGAGGGCACCTCCCTATTTATACCCTTCAAGTGTCTGACCTCCCAACTTGACTGGGCCGGCCTTTAACTGTAATAGGGACGACTTCTCCTAAAGAGACTCCAAAAATACATTACATAATATTATATAGAGGACTATTTCCCCAATTTACAATGAAGTTTGTACCTCATGGACCATGTACAATAATGACATCCTAAAAGGAGGGAAGCACATCTACGATGGGGGTACAATAACATACAATTATAATATACATAATAATATCTTTCAAAATTACAAATACAACAACAATCCCTCTTAACTAGGAATTTATTATATCTCTTTCACCATATTCATAAATATATATGGCCAATTCATCGTCACAGAGTCATCATCAGATATGATGCCATAATCCTCATCTTGTCTACCATTGAGTAGTACTATATATCTTCGAACATTTCTACAGAGCCAGCCCCATTTCATGATGGTTGTAGGGCTATTCCTCATCCAGGTCTTCATCATATTCACAAGAAATCCATTGTGTAGTTACATCCCAAGACCATTCATTACACTGACACTACAATCACCTATGTCTCCTACCATCATCTCGTCATATCGAGATCATCTCATCATCCTGCAAAAAACAAAGAAAACAAAGCAAACAAAGCCCAACCAAGATGCATACCATCTATGTTATACCAACATAGCAGTACTCCAGGATATTTCACGTCACCAAGAAAACCTGCAACTTCCACTATGAGAGAAACGCCTACGAGCACACCAAGTGAATTATGTCTCTCATCATCTCCAACACAAGAACACACACATACAAGGACTTATTATGACTGAAAAATATGCTTACCATGATGAGATATTTTCTATTCTAGGTCAACAGCAAGGACTTACTACATCTAAAAAACATGTGTCCAAGATATTTTATGTTCGGATAACCTTCCAAAACTTATTACATTCTAGAAGCTTACGCACCACATCAGGATCATTTCTACTCCAGGACATCTCGCATGACTCATTACATCCGAACAACCTGCATCCTACGCCAAGATATTTTACACTTCATATAACCTATATCATGAATTTTTATGTCCATGGATAACCTACATACTACGCCAAGGCTGATTACATATGAGGACAACTTATATGAATGACTATGTCCAAGCAACCTACGTCCAACACCAAGATCTTTTCTTCTCAAAAAACCTGACTCTTTTCCCATGTGATATCTCATGCATATATTTCTTCTAGTCTCTCATCATTTCTATCATAAGAGCACGATAGGATCCTTTACATTTCTAAACAACCTATAGATCCAACTATGCTAGAACTTGTTACTCCCTCTTTCGAGGGGCCTCATTCTAGATCACACCAAGTCTTTCTCTGAAGTACTCGAAATTCACTTTGGCTAGAGGCTTGGTTAATACATCAGCTATATTCTCATAGGTTTCTACATACTAGAGCTTCATTGATCCTCTTTGCACAATTTCCTTGATAGAGTGGAACTTGTTCTCGATGTGCTTCGAGTTGTCATGGAACATCGGGTTCTCCGACAACTTCACATAACTCTTGACATCACAAAAGATACAAGTTTCATATATCTACATATAAAACAAATAAGTTAGTATATTCCACATCCATACTTATTCACATATAGTCGAGCAAGAGGTAACATACTCTTCCTCGGTCGTACTCAGCCCCACGCAAGACTGCTTCCTGCTAAACCAAGAGATCATGTCGAATCCCAAACTGAAACAACAACCTGAAGTGTTCTTCCTATCAGTGGTGGTACCTTTCCAAACCGAATCGACATAACCATGTAGGTTAATCTTCTAATTTGCACCATACTTGAACCCATATTCCACTGTATCCCTCAGGTACCTCAATACATGCTTTGCAACAACCAGGAAAACATGTCTCAGATCTGTTAGGAATTGGCTCAGGGTGTTCACAACAAAGCATATGTTTAGTCTTGTATTTTTCGAGTACATCAATGAACCAATCATCTAACAATACATCATGTCATCAACTGACTCTGATAAAGCATCACAAGAAACCTTCAAGTTCGATGCCATAGGTGTGGCTATAGACTTGCAGTCCAACATTCTGAATCTTTTCAGAATATCCATTCCATGCTTTTCTTAACCAAGGAAAATCCCATATGCACTCTCCCACACCTCCATGCCTACAAATTAGTGGTTCATCCATAGGTATTTGATATCAAACTCAGTGGTAAGCTTCCTCTTTGCATATATAATGAGTTTGTCCATTTCTGTCAGGAACAAGTCATCAACGTATAACAAGAGAATCAATGGTCTTCTGTCTTCTACCTTGAAGGTTGGAATCCACTTTACTCTTAGTAAATCCTAATCTCATTAGGAAGCCATCCATCCTGATGTACCATGTCTTGGATACCTATTTCAATCCGTACAAGTCCTTGTTCAATTTGCACACATGATTCTTCCTGTCAGGTTTCTTGAATCCTAGTGGTTGTTCTACGTACACTTTCTCTTCAAATACACCATTTAATAATGATCTATTGATGTCCATGTGGTGTATCTTACATTTCATTACTACAACAATTGCAAGTATGGTTTTAATGGAAGTGTACCTCACTATGGGTGCAAATTTATCCTCTTAGTCTATACCTTATTTATGTCAAAAGCCTCGTGCCACAAATATTTCATGTTGTTTCTAGATGCTACCACCTGCAACATGCTTTATCTTATAGGTCCACTTCTAAGTCATGAAATACTACATTTTTTATCTTGGAACTATCATCCAAACATCATTGTTCATAATTAGTTAGTACTCCTCGATCATGGAATCCTTCCATTCTTTCTTTTATGTAGCCTCTTCATAGTTGGAAGGTTCCTTGTCAATGATGTCCCACAATAGGGCAACATAGTTGTTGTAATTTTTTGGCCTTTTTCTTTCTCTTTGCATCCCATATGAAGCACCATACCTTTTTTCTTCTTGCATGAGTTCCTGTGCCCATGTTGTTTTCTCTTGTCGGAGTCAATCTCATGAAGTTTCTCTACAAGCTCTTGTGGTATTTCCATGTCATGATCCTCATGGACTTCTGGAATTGCTTCTACAATTTTCGTATCTCAGGATCTCATTTCTAAACGTTCCTCAACCTCTTCAATAGGTATCTTCCTAAATCTATAGTATGTTGAGTCTTTATCAAATGTTATAGCTGTATTGATAACAATCTTATTGAATCTTGGAATTATATTCAGTATGCCTTTGACATTAGAGGAAATTTGGGGTATAAAATGGGCCTTATAAGAAAACAAACCAACAATAAATTTGGTGAGTTGGAATTCAAGAACCAATAGAATTTCAATAAAATGAGTCAACCATAATGGTTGAATTGATGTATTTGTCATAAAATAAAACTATTTTGTTTTGTTCGTATTTTCGACATATCTCCCTGTGGGTCTACTCAAATTTCGAGAGGGAGATCTCGTTGGATGCAGAATTTAATTCCACATCCAACAAGTACCCACACTGCATAGTTTTGACAGACCCCACTACCCAAAAAATAAGAAATACCTGAAAAATGGGATGATGATGTCATCATCACATTTTTTCAGGTATTTATTAATTTTGGGGTGGTGGGGTCTATCAAAAGTATGCAATGTGGGTACTCTTTGGATGAGGAATTAAATTTCACATCCAATGAGCTCTCCCTCTTAGAATTGGAGTAAAAGCATAGGGAGATATGTCGAAAATACAAATAAAAAAGTAGTTTTTTTCATTCTTCCTCCAAAATTAATAACTATTATTTTATTGTTTTAACTATTATTTTATTATTTTAACTATTATTTTCTTATTTTCCTTAGGAGGCCCATTTTAGACCTCAAATTTTCTCTAATGAGGTATCACTCTATCCTTCGAATATTGCCTTATTCTCCAAAGGATCAAGCTTGGTCCTCTTCTTCTTTGGGATGTGTATGTATATAGGGCATCAAAATATTCTAAGATGGATGAACTTTAGATTTTATACTAAGAAGGCCTCTTCAGGAGTCTTATTGTCGAGTAATCGATGAGGAGTACATCTCTATACATACACAATTGTCCTTATTTCTTCCTCCTAAAGTTGCATTGGAAGACCCTCATCATTTAGTATTTCTTTCCCTGCTTCCATTATAGTTTTATTCTTCCATTCTGCAATGCCTTTTTGCTGAGGATTATATGGAGTGCTCAAATTCCTCTTAATCCCAAACCTTTTGCATAGTTCCTTGAATTATTCTAAGATAAACTCTCCTCCATTATCTGACTGTAAAGAATTCATCTTCCTTTCATTGTGGTTCTCGACTAAGACTTTGAATTGCTTGAACTTACTGAACACTTCATTTTTTCCTTTAATAAATATATCCAATTATTACATGAGAAATATTCTATAAAGGAAACATAGTACACATACCTCCTTAATGAGATCGAATACATGGGCCTGCATACATCCAAGTGTACTATCTCCAGTATTACTTTAACTTTACTTTCACTGTGGGAAATATCTTCTTTGCATTCTTTCCTTATGAACATCCTTTGTAAATCCTTCATTATTTGCCTAGATTTATGGAAGTCTTGAGACTACTTTGCTTGAAATCGATAGTTCTCTATAGAGAAAATTTTCAAGACTTCGGTTCCATATTTCACTTGGTTCTATCGAGTCATGAACCAATGATTGTTCATGTTATCCCTTCAATTTGTACAAGCCTCTATATTTCTCTCTAATCATTGTTGCATACGATCCATTGTATTTCCTTTAAGACACATTAGAACTTGGCCATCAACAAATGAAACTATCATTCCCTTTGCATCTAGTGTAGATATGGAGAGAATATTCTTCTTCAATCCTAGAACATTTATCACGTCTTTCATCTTCAATGATTTTCCAGAGTCTAGCTTGTATTATGCTTCTCCACTTCCCTTTATGGGGTATTCATAATCATCCCCAAGTGTCACCTTGTGAGGTGGCTCATGCTCAAACGTATTGATGAATGATTCTTTGTATCCTATCATATGTTTGGATTCCCCACTATCCACAATCCAATCATTGCTTCTGTTAGCACTATTTTATTCTTGTCAAAGTTCCAATGTTATCGCCTAAAAATTTCAATCTTACATTGATTATTTGGAAGCTCCGAGGTTTTTCTCATTTGAAAAGTATTTGCAGGGATGGCACGAAAAGGATTTTTAAGGGAGATTTGAGTAAACGAAAAGAAAGATATTTTTATAATTGGGCTTAAAAATGGGCTTTGAAATCAATCTTGGCTTGTAAATTTTAAAAGTATGCTCTTGAATAAAATTCTAAACTTATGCCAAAAAACTTTGTATGCTCTCAAATAAAATTCTAAACTTATGCCAAAAAACTTTATTTTATTAAATTTATGGAATAAAGTTTTATTTTATAAAAGTATATTTTGGCTTGGGTTTACTTTATTAAAGAGTATTAGAACATGGTGAATATTTAAGTTTTAAAGGTTCACCAAGTTTATTTTAAGCCATTTTTATCTCAATGAGCTAAGTTTACTTTATAAAATATTGGCCCAATGTCCAAGCCAAAGCTCATCGACCAAGTTCCAAGTCATATGGAGGAGCCTGTAAGAGCCATGTCCTCTTAATACCTTGACATATTATGAAACCAATAGCAAATATAAATAATTAAAAGGTGAATTACTGAATAGCGAGTGCATGTGGGATAATATGTTCTTTGCAAAAATATAGAAACACCATGTGGAAGAAATTTGTTTATTTAAACTATTGTCAAATATCAATGGATCGATGGTGCACATTAAATCCATGTATCATCTGATGGATTACAATCATTTCGGTGACAGAAATGGTGTCGGGATAAAATTCCAAAGGCGGAACGAAATTTTAGTAATGGACTATGGATTTTAACACGTGTTGGTACCGTATTTGTTGGGTGTTATAATGTCTAAATTAATTCACCTAATATTTAATTATCGATCGATGTTGGTAGGATTAGAGTTGACACAAAATATATGTGAAGGTAGAGGGGTTCTTATGGTGTCATGGAAATATTTTAACAAACAAAAGATCGAAAGATATTTCAAAATGAAAAACCGAGTCAAACTCCTAAGAATTCAACTATTAAGTTAATTAAACTCGAAGAAAATATTAAACTAAATAATTGATAATTTATTAAACTGAAAATGATACTATTAAAGATTAATCTTTAAATTGGAAACTAAGATGCAAGGAAAACCTAATTAATAAGCAAGTAGAAAACTTAATAAAGAAAATCAAATAAAAAGAAACAAGTAGAAAACTTAATAGGAATGTATTTGAGTTATGTCCTACAAGTTTCTTTTAGTAATCATACAATGAAAAAGGAACAACCTAAAAACATACTAAGGATAACACATATAACACACAATTTATATGTAAAAATCAATCCAAATGCATAAACACGAAACACTATATCATTAAAAAGAAATAAAAAACAAATTTAAGAAACAAAACATAACATAGCTTAACACATATTCAAGGTGAAAAGAAGTAAAGAAAATGATCAAACTTTAATACATAACCTAAAACACTCTAACTTTAAATTCAATGTTAAATAAAACTATTATCTAACTATCTTAGTCAAAGCATACTCCAAACATTAACAAAACAAAACTGAAAAAAATATCAAAATACATTAAAAACACTAAAAATGAAACTAAGGGCTTAATGACAAACTGAACTGTAGGTCTGAAAGGGGTGGTTGAATGAAATTTTAAACAGGCTATCCAAATGACAGTCTGCACAGTTAAAATAGTAAAAATTAACCTAAATGATATAATCTTCACCTGAATTCATGTAGATGCAGATCTAATACATAAAGACAATGCGTAAACCTACTTATTAACCAAATTTAATAGTGACATGAACTTAAACAAATTCATAAATATAAACATAAAGAAACCATTGCATGTTAATAAACAAACTGAAATTTAAATTGCAAAAACTCATAACTTATAGCAGAAAATAGACATAACTAAATTTAAAAGCAATGTATCTATTTACTTGTAAATAAACTGAACCAGAAACTAGAAATGAAATGACTGAAAATATATTCAAAAGAAAACTATGTGCGCAATCTAGTTATTTAATTCTGGAAATAAAATGCATTACAGAAAACAAATGAAATAATACAACTAACTAGAAACAAAACTAACTAAAACAGAAAAAATAAATAAACAAGAAAATAAAGAAACCTCTGGTTGATGAGGGGCCCTCTAAGAAATCAAGGGTGGTGCTTGGTTAACTTCTACTCAAATACAATCTTCAAAAACAAAGAATACAGTTCTTTATTCACACAATGGAGCAGAAATACAACGTATTCAAGAACAAACTGACAAACTATGAATTCTCTCTAACTCTCTGATTCTCTAGCTCTAGCTAACTGAGCTCTCACACAAAAGCTGATATATATAATTGTTTACTGAGTTGAGCAAGTTGACCCTTTAGTATTCAACCGCTCTCTCTTAGAGTTTGACTATTAAGGCGTATTACCGATTGCAGGCCAATGCACAGGATCTTCCCTTCTTCAGTGCGATTCTGGTCTTCTTCATT
This sequence comes from Pseudotsuga menziesii, assembly GCA_001517045.1. Lineage (NCBI taxonomy): Eukaryota > Viridiplantae > Streptophyta > Pinopsida > Pinales > Pinaceae > Pseudotsuga > Pseudotsuga menziesii. The sequence continues at coordinate 167,621 of LPNX011046661.1, forward strand.
GGATAGGGTATGCACAAGCTCCTTCTTCAGAATGGTTAGTTCTCAGATGTGGCGCATGGCTTCTTCCTTAGCACAACATTGAACTGGTGGTGAACAGAGGAAAACACATGGCGATTTTTCTAGAACGTGAGCTAACACACCAACCCAGGGCGTGGTCTGTTGATGTGGTGTCGATAAAGGAGGCTGCAAGCTGGCAGATTTTATAGAACACGAGCTCCATTACTGAGATGTGTGGACAACAGGTCATTTGCAGGATCTTTCATGTTTTAATTCCTGAAATTAATTCTCAACAACGCGCAGTCTCGTTAGCGATCTGGTTGGAAAGCTTAACAACAAGCTGGACCATGAGCTGGATATGTTGGGCACAGATCTAGGGAGAACGAAGTGTCTGTTTGCTGGTGAAATTCAGGACTACAGTCTACAACAACAAATTTTAACATCTGGAAAACTACCAATAAGTTTCGCACAACGACTTGGATGACAAACTAGATGTCGAGCTGGACGGGTTGTGCGCAAGGCAGGATGAATGCATACTTGTTATTAATTTGTCCCAAAAAAGATAATATAATTTGCAAACAAATATATAAATTAGTTAATACATCAAATGTGCTTTAATAATGCCAATTTTAATTAATAAAAATCATAAAATGATAATAATAATAATAAATGGATTTTATATAAACCTTAAATTCATACATACCTGAGTTGAATAGTGATTTCCATGACATAAAATATACAAAAGTATAATAAAACATATGTTTAAATCAATAATTTAATTGCCAAAAATGATAAAAATTCTAGGATCAACATTCCCCAAAACTGAAGAAATGCCAGGTCCCACTGAGAAAAAATAAAGATAACAGATCACACTGTCATGGCGAATGTTGAGATATGAGCCAGCAACGGGCATAGACATAAGTAAGTAAATTCATAAGTTTTTTTTAAATTAATTCAACCATGTCCGAAGTAAAACTTTGGACAGGTTGAACATATGACATGAAAAGTATAAATTGCATTTATAATCAAGAGAATTAGTCAATTAATAATTTACATGCATGATTAGGTAAAAGGATAGGATTATCAATAATAAAATGATAAGAAGAATTTCTAAGCATCCATATGAAGGTAAAAATTATTTTCCAAAAAACAAAATTTGGTTAGCAAATTTTAATTATAAATACTATAATATTACAATGTTTTATTCAAATCGTCATTTGGTATTTCATTTGAACCTTCATTCAATTCTTCATATTGATTTTGTTGTGAAAATGTGCTTCATGCTATAATCAAGTTCCACTGCTTATATTATCCTGAAAAACACTTATCATTTATCAGAGATAAATAGATCTATCATAAATAATGAAAAGTAAAAACAATCTAATTTTTCCAAATCCATCTTCCCCCAAACCAAAGATATGGCATGTCCTCAAGCCATAGAAGAGAGAAGAAGTGATTGTTCCAGAAAAAATGAAAGAGTTCTATCATGTTGTTGATTATTTTGTAAAGAAAAGAAGAAAAACTAACTAGAAAGTAAATGGAAATGATTTAGAGATGTATATTGATAAAAAAATATAACAATGCTTAGAAAGACCACTTGAATGATAAGAATTAAACCAAATGAATACCGGAAGAAAAGCTATTCATCTATGCCTCAGGTTAAAGATATCCTGTCATCACAAAATATTTAAGTGTACCCCCGAGTATGTGAGATTTATAGCTATGGGTCCCATTTCTAGGATAATAACATCCTAGGTATATGCTGAATTAGATGGACAGGGTCAATCCCAACTTACAACGATTCTGAAACAACACATTAAACAATTGGCCAGAACTTGTATATTCATAAATTATAAAAAATGTTCTTTATATTATCATTGTTTTACGAACTATGTGCATAGTAGTGCATTAACCAGATCTCTTTTATCAGGTACTTCCCCATTGCCAATAGGCTTGTTCAGTACCCCGACGGGTTTACCTTGGTACCATGCAAGCATAGTCCCGCTGCCAGCGAGCCTATTCAGTACCCTGATGGGTTTACTTGTATTTATAGAGCTTCAGTGTTTTGAGTTTGTACTTAGCATTGACCTGCTGCCAACAAGCCTATTCAGTACTCTGGCGGGTTTTCCTTATATAATGATATTAAATATATGGAATCCAATTGGTACTAGAGCGTGTTAAGTCCTGCTAAACACATAATTTGATTTTTTTTTCAAAATAAACTTATAAGTAATTTCATAATGACCATAACTATAGATCATGTCAAAAGAGAATAACTTAATAGTGTTCTTTAACCTTATAGTCCTTTTTCTTCATAAAAGAAAAGTAATGTTCCCTACAGACAAAAATTCGACTTACTCTCAAGTTATCACCAAAATAATTGAGAGACAAGTTTTGACAACAAGCATAAGATGAACTAGTAATCCATAGGTGTAAGATGAGAATGTGAAAAATATGATAATGAAAGTAGGTCTATCAAGCAACTATTAAAAAGAGTAAATCAGAAATATACATGTCTGAATCAAAATACCAAAAACCATATGAATCATAGAAGAGTTGGTTAAGTATGATATACAAAGGATTGTGAATTTTTAATTGTCACTATAAGTTGAAAATTTCAAAAGTACCCCAAGAAAGGTTAAGATACTTGATGGGTATTTTAACACACTTCCCTTTTCCAAGTAATAGTCCATGAGATGCTTATAGAGATAGAATATTTTTAATCAAACTGCAAAACCACTTGTTAGATGATCCAATTTATTCATAAAGACATAATAAAAAAAAGAGTCTCTTGTAAATAATATATTAGAAATGACTCTTATTTATTCGAAGAAACAAGCACATATTTACATATATACAAGTGGTAATAACCCAAAATACTTTTAAGGGATCAGGAGGAGGAGGAATAGCTTCCCCTTCAACTGATTCCATTTCATTTTGCTACAAAACATTCTATATAAAATCCTATTTAGATGTGGGTTGATGATAAAGTCAGAGTCTATGTCCATTTACTACAAAGGAAAATTCTGAGCCATCAATTGTTTTAATTTTTACTGACCCATTGTCAAAAGTTGTAACTACTTCATAGGGACCCATCCAAAGGGTAGTTAATTTTCCTTTAAAATTTTTAAACTGTGAGTCGAATAGTAGTGCCCAATCTCCAATATTAAACTTCTTTTGCTTAATAAATTTATCATGCCATGTATTTCATTGATAATGTATTCACATTTTTCTTTGGAGTGCATCTTGTCTAATCTTGTCTAACTCATTAATCTACAATATGTGTTGTTTCTGTGCTTCATCCAAATTCATGCCTAATTGTGCTGCCATATGAAAGGTTTTAACTTGAAATTCAATAGGTAAAAGGACTTGCTTGCCATACACTAACTCATAGGGGGTATGTATGGTAGTGTTTCTCCATGTTATCTTATAGGCCCATAAAGCCTCTGGGAGTCTATCTTCCCAATCCTTATGATGTAAGTGAATGGTTTTAGTTAAAATGGCTTCTAATACTTTATTAGTTGATTCGACCTGACCATTAGCCTGAGTGTGATAAGGTGAAGATTTGCAATGTCGGATGCCATATTTCGTAGTAAGTTCTTTCATTAATTTAGAAGTAAATTGAGTACCTTGATCTATGAAAATTTCTCTAGGTACACCAAACCAGGTGAATATTTCTTCATATATGAATTCTACCACCGATTTCTCTGTAGCTCCAAACAAAGCTTTAGCTTCTACCCATTTGGTGACATAGTCCATGCAAACTAATATATATATCCTTTTATGAGACATGGGAGAAATTGGTCCTACAATATCAAGAGCCCATTTCTCAAAGGGTTCAATCACGACTTGGGGTTGTAACAACATTTGATCAGATGATGTAGGTCTACCCATTCTTTGGAAACTATCGCATCCTTTGACATATTTGGCAGTATCTTTAAAAATGCTTGGCCAATAATAACCAGAATGTAAGACTTTATATGTTGTCCTCTTATCAGAAAAATGTCCTCCACATGGTACATCATGGCATGCACGGAGGATGTATTTCATTTCATCCTCCCGCACACATCTTTGAATAATAAGATCTAGACCAGTGCGAAAGAGATCATTATACACCCAAGAATAATTGGAACTCTGAACTATAATAAGATGCTTCTCATGTGGGGAAAAATGGTTTGGTATTTTCCTAGTTGCTAAATAATTGGAAATATCTGTGAACCAAGGGGTCTGGACAGATACAACAAATAGATGTTCATGAGGTAAAGTGTCATCAACTGGTTTAGTACTATCTTCATGTTGAATACAAGAAAGGAAATCTACTACTAGATTTTCTTTACCAGGTCGGTCAATGATGGTAATGTTAAATTCTTGCAATAAAAGAAGCCACCGGGTCATTCTACCATTGGTGATTAGTTTAATCATGATAAATCTACTGGCGAAGTGATCGGTATGCACAAAAAATTCATAACATGTAATGTAATGACAAAACTTATTAATAGAATAAACTACTGCCAAAAATTATTTTTCAATAACTGTATAATTAAGTTCGACAGGAGTCAAATTCTTACTAATAAAATAAATGTCATAAGGTGCTTGTCCTTCTTTTTGGTCAAGAACTCCTCCTATGGCCATATCAGAGGCATCGGTAGATATGTGAAAAGGAAGAGACCAATCGAGACCCCTAAGTATTGGTGCCACCGATAGTTTAGCTTTTAGGATTTCAAAATAATTTTGACAAGATTCTGTCCATTGGAATTTTGCGTCTTTTGTAAGAAACTTAAACATTGGTGCAGCTATTTTAGTGAAATTTTCAATAAAATGGCGGTAATAGCCTGCATGAACAAGAAAGCTTCTTACCTCTTTCTGAGTTTTGGGAGACGGAAGGCCAACAATTACTTCGATCTTTGCGGGGTCTACCTTAATTCCTTGGGAGGAAACATGGTGTCCCAAAACTATACCTTATGTTAGTAACATTTTACATTTTTCATGACTAAGGGATAAATTTGTTTCTTGACATCGGATCAAGACCTTCTCGATATTCTCAAGGGCTTATTGAAAAGTATTACCATATGCCATAAAGTCATCCATGTATACCTCCACACAGTCATGTATAAGATAAGAAAAGATTCCTAATAATTCTCGCTATAAAGTGGCGGGTGCATTACATAAGCCAAATGGAAAAAATCAATAAGCGTATGTTCCCCAAGGGCATATAAAAGTGGTATTGTCTTCATCTTCAGGTGCTATTAAAATCTGGTGGTAACCACTATACCCGTCAAGAAAGGAAAAATATTGTTTACCTGACAGAGTATCTAAAACTTGATCAATAAAAGATAAAGGGAAGTAGTCTTTAAGTGTAGCTTTGTTTATCTCCCTAAAATCAACAAAAATGTGGCATTTCCCTATAACTTTCTTTGGGACTACTACTAAAGGAAATACCCATTTACTGTTGGAGATAGGATAGATGAAACCAGCAGTGAGGAGTTTTTGTAATTCTTGTTTTGCTATATCATTTAGAGCAGGATTCATCCTCCTCTGTGGCTACCTTACAAGTGACCAGGGATAATTTTAGGGGCGAAATTTAGCCCATGGGCTATTTTTAGGGGTTTTTCTCCAAAAAAAGATTCGCCATTTTACATTTTTTGAAGCCCTGTTTCACCCAATTTTGATGGGGTAAAATTTTTTCACCCTAACCAAGTTATTATATAAACCATATAAAATCTTTGGAAATTAAAATATTTTTTGAAAAATATTGCCAACCATTTTATAGTTGGCGTTTTAAGAATTGGTAAGATTCGCCAACATTAATACACTTTTAAATAAGTGTGGTTCCTTAAAATAATCCCTGCAAGTGACATGATTGGATCCATATAAATATGGTGAATACAGGTGTCAGGGTGTATATCATTCATAAGAGTGTATTCCCATGCAAATGCTCCAGCTTGTTTCTTAATAACTTTAAGCAGTTGTGCTTGTTGGTTTTCACTTAATCTTATGTTTATATGAAAAAAAAATTCAGGGCCAACCTCACAAGGTATGGTATATGGTCCTATATGCTCTTTAATCATAAAGACACAAGGTATTTTTTTAAACATGGAGAGAGCCATATTCTCTTGAAAACTTATCTCCAAAAATATTATCGAGCTGAGCAAAAGATTCACGGAAATCTATATAGGTTGTTGAAGAAACAAACTGGTTTAATAAATTCTTAGTGGTATTCTCCTGAATTTCCCAAGAGAAATCATAAGGAAGGGAGAGATCATCAAATTCTTCATCCCCAAAAGAACAATTTAATCACCATGATTTCTCAGTTATTGGTTGTGCTGGGGGGTATAAAATAATTCTTTGTGTTGAAAACCCATTGGAAATAGTCATCTCTCGATCCCTACATCCTATAAAAGCATTTGGAGTAGCTAACCATGTTCTTCCCAAAATAATAGGATGTCATTTAGAAGGATCATTTGATTCTAGGACCATAAAGTTGACAGGGTATACCCATGAGGCTATTGATACAATAATATCATCCAGGACTCCAACGGTTTTTACCGTAGTATGATCTGCTAGTTCTAGGATGGAAGGAGTAGGTCAGAGAAATTTTCCTAACTGTAAAACTTCTAAAAATACAATGGTCATCACGTTAATGGCGGATCCTAAATCAATTAATGTATTCTCTATGGAGGTGGTGTTTATAATTACAATCACTACTGGGACTCCTGGATTTGTATATTTTGCAATCCGGGACTAACATGCCACACATTCAGACATCTCTCCTATAACATGAATTGTGAGAGGGTCCTTTTGCTTCTTTCTTGGGTGTTTAATACATATCTCCTTTATTACCTTACTATAGATTGATATGTCTTTGATATATTGTAAGAGAGAGATTTTATTACAGATATTCTTTAATTCATTCAAAATGTTATACTCTAGATGAACTACAGGTTTTTCTATTACTAATATTTATGGAAATGGAGGAACTCTTTCCTCCTAAATAGTTTCTTGTGGAGGATAAGTGTGTACTGGAACCTTTGGAATGTTCACATCCTCCAAAATAGCATCATTCACGGGTTCATTTGAATCTTCCTCTTCTTCATTTGGTTCCTAAATGATGACTAATGACTTGGGTTTATTATTCACAACTCTTCCCAATCGTAATTGAATTTCATGTACAGGTACAGTCGAAATGAGGTACGATGGAAGAGTTTGCAAATCAATGCTATTAAGAGCTTGAGTTGGTTTATTATTAGGGTTAGGTATCAGTTGTGCAGGTAATAATATCGGTCGAGGAGGATTTGCATTCTGGAAATGATGAGGTTGTTGTGTGATAAAAGGAATTGGAGGTACAAATTCAGGGGACATTTGCTAGAAATTTGTTTGATGGTGAGGATAAGGATGTTTAGGTGCAGGGACAGGTTGTGACTGAGGATATGGTTTTCCTCTCCATCCTTGTGACCAATGTTGCTATTGTGGAAATTGAGGAGGAGGGTACTGAGGTGGCCAATTCTGCCAACTTGAATTGTTCCATTATTGAGGTGATTGATACGAAGGATATTAGAGTGGAGGTTGCGGTGGAAAGTTTTGATATGTTGGTTGGTCTCTAGGTTTCCAAGGAGTCCTCCTAGATGTTTCGGCTACATCCACACTCTTATAGATGGCTTGCAACCCAAGAAAGGATGGGAAGTTATCTATTGGATGTTTTTCTGTATAGATGTGACATACGGAGATGTTGTTTACTGTACATTCCCTTTGGGGATGTCATTAGAGGAATTTTGGGGTCTAAAATGGGCCTCCTAAGGAAAATAATAAAATAATAGTTAAAATAATAAAATAATATTGATTAATTTTGGAGGAAGAAAGAAAAAAACTATTTTTTGTGTTCATATTTTCGACATATCTCCTTGTGTTTTTACTCAAATTTTGATCGGGAGAGTTCGTTGGATGCGGAATTTGATTCCGCATCCAACAAGTACCCACACTGCATACTTTTGACAGACCCTGCTACCCAAAAAACACAAAATACCTGAAAAAATGTGATGATGATGTCATCATCACGTTTTTTCAGGTATTTCATGTTTTTGGGGTGGCGGGGTCTGTCAAAAGTATGCAGTGTAGGTACTCGTTGGATGCGGAATCAAATTCCGCATCCAACGAGCTCTCCCGATCGAAATTTGAGTAAAAACACAGTGAGATATGTCGAAAATACGAACAAAAAAAGTAGTTTTTTTTAATGACAAATATGTCAATTCAACCATTATGTTTGACTTATTTTATTGAAATTCTATTGGTTCTTGAATTCCAACTCACAAAAAATTATTTTGGCACATTTTCTTATAAGGCCCATTTTAGACCCCAAATTTCCTCTAATGTTAGTTCTACATCTTGGAAAAAATATACTCATGGTTGCTCATTCTTCATCCTGCCTCTTCTTTGCTTGTAAAGCATCTAGTTGAGAACCCATTGCTCCTAAGATATCAATCTTGAAATTCTCCAATAGGTTTCCTAACTCTACTCTTGTAACTTCACCTGAACTAGGAACGTTTCCTCTTACATTTCTACTAAAATCCTCTCGAAAAGTTTTCGCAACTTCCCCCTACTCCTAGAATAATTTTTACACATCTTATCAATTTGTGCAAAAGTTTTATGAGAAATATCACCAGCTTCCATGAGATTAAGACTTTCTAACAAGTCCTCGGAGATCCCCTAAGGTAAAGTGTGCATACTGCATCTTCTAGGAGGTCATTATATTTAGATTTATTGTGCCAAGAGGCACTTTCTACAGCTCAAATGGGAGAGATGTGTCCCATCTGTAATGGTGATGTGGCACATGTTGGCTCCATAAAAATAATAATATTGAAAAGTAAAAAATAAAAATAAAACTTATAACATGTCACCTTATAATTAAAAATATAAAAAATAAAAAATATGATACTCATATAAATATACAAAAATTACAAAACCAAGAACATATAAAATTTAATTTTAAACAAGCTAAATTCTAAAACACATTTATGTAATTATATATCAAAATTAAATTTAAAATAAACCTAAGCATACATAATGTTAGGAATAAAATATGTGATAGAAAATAAATTACAAAATAATACTGATTACAATAACAACACTAGATTTACCTTGGAAAACCTCGTAGGTAAAAACCAACCTTCAATGCAAATACAACTAGCAAGAAACCACTGGCCACTAAAAACATGTGCCCTAAACCACTTACATCCTTTCTCATTCCAAAGTCATGGTTAACCTTCAATGCAAATACAACTAGCAAGAAACCACTAGCCACTAAAACCATGTGCCTTAAACCACTTACATCCTTTCTCATTCCCAAGTCAAGGTTAACCCTAACATGTAAATGTTCATTTTTAGTTATATTAGAAAAACAAGTCATTTCTCAAAAACATTTGGATAAATGTTTAAAATCTTCATTTGATGGTAAAATGTTTTCAAATTCCAATTTATTCTAGAAATCTAGATTTTAAATTTTTTTATGGATTATTTTACTCATTAACTACTCTTAATATTCATTATTAATTTTAAAGAAAGAAAAGTAAAGCAATTTTTGGAAAACTATTTGATTATTTGATTATTAATGTTACTAAGCTCATTCTTCTAGTGATATTTACCCTATTTTGAAATTACCTTAGCAAGTTGGTCATGTATCTTCCAAGTAGGAATACTTATTAGACATTTTTGTAAATTAAAAAGGCTTTGCACCTCAAGAGAACTTGATTCCTGTGGGCGCTTAGTCGAGCCATAGTTAAGATGGATCTTTTTTTAAATTTTAAAGTTAAACATAGAAAATTAATTTTAATTTTTTTTAGATAGTAGGTAACATAATTGATTACAATATATTCTAGTGTAACATATAAATGAATCTTTTGAGATAATCCTCTAGGCTCTCGTCTTCAAGTTGTTGTATCTTGAATATATCATGCCGAGAGTCCTTGGGTTTGCAATACTCTTGATATTTTTGAAAAAATGAAGTTTTCATATCATCCCAAATCTTGATAATGAATTCTCCTAATCCCATGAACCATCTCAAGGAAGAATATTTTAGTGTAGCGGGAAAGAGTTTTAGTTTGTGACCATCTTGTAGATAATTATAGCTCCTACAAATGATATCAAACTTGAACTGGAATGTGTCTGGGTCCTCGTCAATTTTTCAATAGAAAGTAAGTAAGGAGGAAGGAGGGATGTTTTTCATAGTTACATCTTGCATCGTTTCTAAAATAGGGAACATGAAGGTAGCCTCTGTTCAATTTTCCCTTTCTCCTTCTTTATTTCTAACTTAATCATGATCTTCGTTTTCTCCCCGTCTCTCCATATAAGCTGGATTCTTAACGTAAATATACTTAGGAGGCTCCTTTCGAGGTGACAATTTGCGATATGACTGTATCTACTGATGTTCCAAAGAGAGATTTTACTTTGGAAGGATCAACAAAGTCAACGAAATTTGGATCTCCTACTAGTGAAAAATTTGTGTTAATTGGATTCGAAACTAATGGAGGGTCCGAGATTTCTAGTGGATGATCCTCTTGAATTTCCTCAGGAATAGGGTCCTTAGGACCTTCTACCAAGGTTGCTTCTCCTTCTATGGCTTCCCCAGTAAGATCTTCTAAGAGAGACTCCTTATATTTCTGGGTAGAACTACTTGTTATATGATTCTTTTGATACCTTTCTGGTGAATTAGTAGTTGGGGAATTATGTCCCCTATAGTAGTTAGTAGGGATTTCAATAAGTTTTTCGGTCTTAACAAATCTTCCCTGAGGATCTCTAAGTATGCTCATGAAAAAATTTAAACTAAAGAAAACCTATGCTACTATTGTTGCTGGATTTGGGAGTGCCTGTTATAACAGATGTGTAGGTTCTTACGTCTCGTCTTAACGCTCCCCCGCCACCAACCTATGGCTAAGATTCATACGAAATTATACTCTACCTTAAATATCAACTCCCCAAAAATGGTGCCAAAAGTGTTGGGTGTTATAATGTCTAAATTAATTCACCTAATATTAAATTATCGACTGGAGTTAGTACGCTTAGGGTTGACACAAAATATATGCGAAGGTAGAGGGGTCCTTATGGTGTCATGGAAATATTTTAACAAACAAAAGATAGAAAGATATTTCAAAATGAAAAACCGAGACAAACTCCTAAGAATTCAACTATTAAGTTAATTAAACCAGAACACAATATTAAACTAAATAATTGATAATTTATTAAACTAAAAATGATACTATTAACAACTAATCTTTAAATTGGAAACTAAGAGGCAAGGAAAACCTAATTAATAAGCAAGTAGAAAACTTAATAAAGAAAATTAAATAGAAAGAAACAAGTAGAAAACTTAATAAATTAAATTAAATAGAAGGAAACAAGTAGAAAACCTAATAAATTAAATTAAATAGAAAGAAACAAGTAGAAAACTTAATAAAGAAAAATAAATAGAAGGAAACAAGTAGAAAACTTTACAAAGAAAATTAAATAGAAAGAAACAAGTAGAAAAATTAATAGGAATGTCTTTGAATTCTATTGTACAAGTTTGTTTCAGTAATCACACAATGAAAAAGGAACAACCTAAAAACATTCTAAGGATAACACATATAACATTGAATTTATATGCAAAGGATAAATCAATCTAAAGGCATAAACACGAAACAATATATCAGTATAAAGAAATCCAAAACAAATTTAAGAAACAAAACATAACATATCTTAACACATATTCAAGGTGAAAAGAAGTAAAGAAAATGATAAACTTTAATACATAACCTAAAACACTCTAACTTTAACTTCAATGTTAAATAAAATTGTTATCTAACTATCTCAGTCAAAGCATACTTCAAACATTAACAAAACAAAACTGAAAATGATATCAAAATACATTAAAACACTAAAAATGAAACTAAGGGTTGAATGACAGACTAAACTGTACGTCTGAAAGGGGTGGTTGAATGACAGTTTAAATAGGTTGTCCAAATGATAGTCTGCACAGTTAAAATAATAAAACTTAACATAACTGATCTAATGTTCAGATGAATTCATGCAAATGTAGATCTAATACATAAATACAATAACTAAACCTACTTATTAAGCAAATTTAACAGTGACCTGAACGTAAAGAAATTCATAAACATAAACATAAAGAAACCATTTCATGTTAATAAACAAACTGAAATTTAAATTGCATAAACTGATAACTTATAACAGAAAATAAACAGAACTAAATTTAAAAGAAATCTATCTATTTACTTGTAAATAAATTGAACAGGAAACTAGAAATGAAAGGACTGAAAATAGATTCAAAACCAAACTATGCACGCAATTTCTAGTTATTTAATTCTGGAAATAAAATGTATTACATAAAACAAATGAAATAATACAACTAACTGCAAACAAAACTAACTACAACAGAAAAAAAAATAAACAAGAAAATAAAGAAACCTATGGTTAATGAGGGGCCCTCTCAGCAATCAGGGGTGGTGCCTCGTTAACTTCTACTCAAATGAAATCTTCAACACCAAAGCATACAACTCTTTATTCAGACAATGGAATAGAAATACAATGTACTCAAGAACAAGTTGATAAACTAGGAATTCTTTCTAACTCTCTGATTCTCTAGCTCTAGCTAACTGATCTCTCACACAGAGACTGATATATACAGTTATTTACAGAGATGAGCAAGTCGACCCTTTAGTGGTCGACTGCTCTCTAAATTTAGTCGACTATTAAGGCGTATAACAAATCACAAGCCAATGCATAGGATCTTCCCTTCTTCAGTGCGAGTCTGGTCTTCTTCATTGGAAGAGTACGCACAGGCTCCTTCTTCAGCATGGTTGGCTCTTAGAGGTGGCGCACGGATCCTTCCTTAGCGCAGCAATGAACTGGTGGAGAAAAAAGAAGAACACACGGTGATTTTTCTAGAATGTGACCTAACAAACCAACCCAGTGCATGGTTTGTTGATGAGGTGTCAACAAAGGAGGCTGCAAGCTGGCGGATTATCTAGAACATGAGCTCCATTACCCACACGCATGCACAATAGGTTGTTTGCAAGATGTTGCATGTTTTAATGCCTAAAATCAATTCTCAACAATGCGTAGTCTGGTTAGCGATCTGGACAGAAAACTAAACAACAAGCTAGACCATGCGCTGGATGTGTTGGGCGCTGATCTAGGGAGAACGAAGTGTCTGTTTGTTGGTGCACTTTAGGACTACAGTATACAACAACACATTTTAATATCTGGAAAACTACCAATGCGTTTTGCATAGTGAGCGGGATGACAAGCTAGACGTCGAGCTGGAAGGGCTGTGCGCAAGGTAGGATGAATGTGTACTTGTTATTAATTTGTCCCAAAAAAGATAATATAATCTGCAAACAAATATATAAATTAATTAATACATCAAATGTGCTTTAATAATGTCAATTTAATTAATAAAATCATAAAATGATAATAATAAATGGATTTTATATAAACCTTAAATTCATACATACCTAAGCTAAATAGTGATCTGCGTGACATAAAATATACAAAAAGATAATAAAACATATGTTTAAATGAGTAATTTAATTGCCAAAAATAATAACAATTCTAGGATCAATAGTATTGTTTTCACGAATTAATCAAATGTTTATAATTATTCCGCTGGAGAAGTCGAGAAGAAGTTAACGGGTAAGAAGCCCAGAGGAATTTTTAAATTGCATGAAGATTTGAACACGTGTTGAGAAGGAATTGCTTTGTAAAAAATATTGACGTCCTAAAACCATTCCAATGGCAAAAAAGAACTGAATTTAATGGTTAAAGAATTGAGAGAATTTTTTATTTCACTAATTGAAAGCCGGTATAGAAAACCATTTTTTTTAGCCAACAGAAACTTCTTATGTGTTGGCGATGGGAATCATTGTTAATATTTGGAGCACCAAGAATAATGGTTTATCACATAGAGAAACAATGTGGCCAAGGAATATCTCCAAGCCTGTCATTAGTGGCAGTTCCCCATTGTATTTTTTACCATGCCCTAAGAATGGTCCTTTCAACGCATCCAGAAATCGTGAAAAAAGTTTCACCTCTACACAGGGAGTGAAGCCGGGAGGTGGTTTTTAGCTTTTTTCTCAGCATGTTCTTCCCTTATTCCTAAAATTGAAATTGGGAATAAATCACCAAGTTCCATTTTCAGCATTGCGTTATGGTGTTAGTATAATATGATATCGACAAGAAGGTTGAACAAGGACACTGCCAATGGTTGGAAGCTCTGCAATGTTGTTGGCTCCGAGGAAAAAAAACTCAATCAAAAAAATTCTCAAGAGGACGTTGGAGGGAATGGTCAAAGCAAGGTGAGAAAGGATCCAAAGGGCATACAAATCCATGAACATGAACATCAACATCAAAAGAGTCAATGGCAAAAGAGGATTATTTTTTGTTTGGAAATTGGTAGTGGTGTGGGTAGAATCATGTTGGTTGGGGGTTGGATTTTTCACCAGTGCTATGGTTTATTAATTTGTTAAAAATTCCTTGCCCCTTTATTGATTTTGATATGATTTTATCACCAATAACGCCATGAAAATGGAAGCCAGATTTTAAATGAAGTTGTTACAGTCATCTGGAAGAGATTAGCGTGATCTTCTGTTTCCATAGGGAGCGACCAATTTGTCAGGCTATTGCTCGAGGCTGTCCTTTTATTGGACTTTGGTGGAAGAATTGGCACTTTCAATTGTGTAGCATCCATGGAGTTGGGACGACATTCACCTAACAAATTTAGAAATGGTTTCAAGAAAAATAACAAACAAATGTTAAACATATCGTCTAAGTTTCCACGGTTGTCCTCTCCTTCCACCTTTCTAGAAGAAGACCAAGAAGAATAGTTCGGTTTGGAGATGGATCCCATTTTATCTTACTTCAAAGGTTTGGTGTTAAATTTCTCTTACAAGCCTATTAACGTTGTTTGTTGGAGGCATGCTATTTGTATAAAATTCTAAGAGAAGGCTAATGTTCTAGAGTATTATGACCAAACTATTTTTTTATTGATGGGTCTTTCATATTCTGGTAGTTTTGAAGGTAATGAAGTGATGTAGATAGTCCATAGCTCCAAAAACATTGTTTCAAGGTTTCATATCTAGTGCGTGTTCCTAAGACAAGAAGAACTAAGGAAAATGGACATGGGATAATTTGGGATGTCTTTGAAGTGCCTAATTTGGATCTAGTTCCTGGAAAGTATGAAGAGGGGCTCAAACTTTAGGAGATTTCTCTTGATCTAGTGAACACACTTAAGAGGAAAATATTGGCAAGATTGAATCAAATAGGAGAAAGATAGAGTTAGAGTTCGTTTATGATGTGTATCATTATTATGAAAAGAAAAAGTGGAAACTAAAGCTAAAGGGGAATTATGGAAGTTGAGGGCGATGTTCCAAATACAGGGCTTGTACCGGAATTGAATTGATAAACGCAAATTTGACTTACTATTTCATAAATATTGGTTGAATGGTAGGTGATTTAATAAATTAAAAATTGGAAAGATAGGATGAGAGGAAGAACAATCGGTGATGAGGATGATTAAGAATTGATTGGGCATATATGCAAAGTTTGGGCACTTTGGGGCATGAATGTTTCAGTTAATTGATATCTTATCTCAAATCTTATCAATATAAATGTTATGGCAATACAACATGTTTCATCTCAGGAATCAATTGTAATGACACCTCTACTAGATGATTTTGAGGTTGCAATTAGGATAATTTTACACAAGGTAGTGGATATGGTAGTGCTAAATAAAATATACAAGTGGCAGATTTAACATCAAGAGCATCCCCACAAATAGAGTATCAAATGTCAACTGAAGCAGGGGAAAGAAGCTTCATTTTCTAGAAATGATTGTTTTAGTCAGTACTTTCAAATTGATTTTTTGGACAAATCATTATGAAGTTGGAAAAATGTCAAGGATTTTGTTCACAAAGGGATCATCTACAAAAACCACTTTTAGTTTCTTCACAGGCATTACGGTTTGGGAGAATCGAAGTGATCTTTACAACACATTTTCTTCAATTTTCAAATTATTGTTTTAGTCATCAATTTCAAATGCATATTCGGAGGAGCGGGAGGGGAATCTAAAAAAATGGAAACATGGGTTTTGATGGGAACAGATGGAATTACTAAAAACTCTCTCAGTTGTTACATAGCTCTTACCTTTTAATATATACAGTGGGGATTTGAAGCTTATTTTTTAGAAATCTCCCTCCTAAAAAGAAGGAAATCAATTAAAGCATGTCTTTTTGTTTGTAACTATTTCTATTCTGGGAATGTAGTTAGATTTTGAAATTAAGACTGAGTAGATGTAGTTTTTCCGGTAAAAAAATGTAATAGATAGAATTAGGGTTGGAATTTAAATAGAAAGTTGGCTCTTCCATTGTAATAGTTTCAATTTATGAAGATGAATAAAGTTGTAGAGAAGAAATGTTGAAAACTTTCCATGGCAGAGATTCTTGTGCCAGCACTTTTCTCAGTAAGTGATATTCTATGTGATTCTTTTTCCAATTACCCACTCCATTTTGTATCTTATTTCATGTTTGAACAGTATTTTTATGAACTAGAATTCATCTTTGATGCTCCAGGTTAATTGATTCAAACATTCTTAAACATTTTTTTCTAAATTTTTCACAAAACTCACCCTAGTTAGGTTCTTTACTTAAATAGATTGTCTTCCTTTGTCTGCTAATAAACCTACAAATGCCTCAATACTATGGAAATGGTGTATAACCTGCCTTTTTACATGATTCTTTTCAAACCCTAATCTCTTGCAACTCAAGCCAATATCTTATTATTGACTCTATTTTCCAATGGTATCTTTCAAGTTTGTCCTACCAAATTGCATTAAAAAAACTTGTCCTATCATAAATATGACCTTCTGAGTGGTATAGATTGAATATCCTGAGTGAGAAGGATTTAAAATCATTGAGAGATCCCTCTGGGACTGTATAAGGTATGAATATAGACAAAAGTGGTTTTGTGGTTACCTCAGGGTTTCCTTGATACAACCCAAGGAAAATCTAAGTTCTAACATGTTGGCGTTGTTACCGAGGAACGAGGCATTAGAGGAAATTTGGGGTCTAAAATGGGCCTTATAAGAAAACGTGCCAAAATAAGTTTTTGTGAGTTGGAATTCAAGAACCAATAGAATTTCANAATTCCTCTAATGGTTCAAATCCTTCCCTAGGTATGATTACTAGAGTGTCAGATTTCAATGTTGATGGTGAACAAAGATAAGACATCAAGTAGGTTGTGCATTTTTCACCTAGAGACTCCATTCTCAAAGAATCCGTATTTCAGAAATTTTGGGTGACTCCATTAGTGACATGATCCAGAAATCAAGTTTTCAAAGAAAATTTACAGACTTCACTGGGAAATAAGCTCATTTGTAAAGATATGGAAAGGCATGATGAAAAAAGAAGGTACTCAAGTGTTAATTTTCTCCAAGACATCTTATCCTTTCTTGTCAATTATTTCCTATCTTTTCCTAAGCTTGTCAAAACAATTTCTCATTGCTTATTGCATTCAAAACAAGACCATGGATTCATTTATGTATATCCTTCTTTAAGAATTGAAAGTGGGTATTCATCCTATACATTTGATTTTGATCAAGATATTTTATTCAAACCACATAAAAACAATTTTCATCCTTATGAACGTCATGATACAAAATTCAATACTACATCCTTTCCACATAACTATGTTCATTCAAAGATCTGAAATAGGTATAGACCACTTCAGCTACCTCATGTCCTTCATTATTTTACTACAAAAAATTATAAATATCTTCCTATATTTTATGGAGAATCTGATAACCTTACATCCGAGAAGAATGTTCAAGCTTTTCAGCATTTCATTGATATTCTTGAAATAGAACATGTGATGTTTGTATGAGATATTTTTGGCAATCTTTACAAGGAGATGTTAAATAATGGTTTAAGCATTTACAGCCTGAATGCATCAAGACATGGGAATAATTTTCTGATATATTTTTGAGGTTTTGGGGTAAGAGGAGGTTAATGGACCAAATTCTTTCAGAATTTTATTCTATGAAGAAACAAGAAGATGAAACCATGTTGAGTTTCAACATGAGGATTGCAAGATTTTATTATAACATGCCAAAAGAAATTCAACCACTTGAAGATGCTGCCAAACTATATTATGCATCTACTTTCCCTTCAGAATTGTCCTTTCTTCTTTTGGAAAGAAAGTCAGTAACTTTGCAGCATATGTTCATTGATTCCTTAGAGGTTGAAGATAATCTTAGAATGTCTGAAAAGATTTCAGATCAAAACAATGATGATAAAGTTGACAGGGAACTGGAGTTGGAAGAACAACATGAACAAGAAGAATTATCTCTGCATTTTAATTCTTCTTATTGTGAGCAAGCAGATGACCAACCCAGCAATGTACAGGAAGAGTGTTATAATAATTGTTTTATGAAAAATGCATTCAGGATGTTACAAATTTGGTTATTTATGGTTTTCAAGAAAATTTCAGCCTACCCATATATGATGAGTATGAGGATGACTATTTGTATAGTGTACCTAAACAACCAGCTGAAAATCTTGCAAGTTCTTGGCCATTTATTAAAGAAAATCCGATTGAAATCCATGATCATAATTCTTAAAACACAGTGTATAGCAATCATGCTAAAGGTGATTCTTTGCCTTTCTATTTTTCTTCATTTGAATTGCTGAAACAAAGATTTAAAGTCTCTAATCAAAAACATAAATTCGAGATTATGGATGAAGATATAACATTTTTAGAAATGGATAATGAGAAAGATGAGAAATCATGTAATCATTCCCAACATAATAAAAACCAACAGTTTGCAATGAGGAATTAAATCACCAAGAAGAAGATGAGGGTTATCAATTGACTGTTTCTTCATGTCTTTCAACTTCAAAATTTTTCTGTTAAGAAATATTTTGCTTACTTGATTCTATTGAAGAACATAATAAGATTTCTTTTGAAACACATGAAAAGAATCAAGTTGTAAATTCTGAAATTTTGAACAAAGTTGTTGATGTGTCGTTTGAAAATTTTTATGAACATTCCTTTCATGGTTCTTTTAAATATCAGTTAGATAGATTGCAAGTGAAGTTATAGTTTGAGCAGTCTCTTCATAGCAAGCAAATGACAAAATGTTTTGAAGGTTTTCATGTCTTTTATGATCTAGTGGGTGATTATATGAAATTTTTTTGAAGTGGGAATGATTGGTTATGTGTTTTCAATAAAGGTCAAGTCTTTTACCATAGTTTTTTACATTATGCTCTTATGTTCTATTTTTTATCAAGCATGATGAGGAAGTTCGTTCATTGGATCAATCACTTGGTTGGCTTCATTGGAAATCAGAGTTTATTTCATTGGGCATTGGTGATCATTAAAGTAGGGTAGGTAGGTGTGAATAAGCTTGACATGGAGGGCATTTATTTCAACAATTTTTTCAGAATGAGTTCAGTTTTAGTTTCAATTTCAAATTTGCAGTTTGCATTTGATTTAAGTCTTTAAAGGAAGGGTTGGTGAAAGGTTATAGGTTACAGTTTGGGATTTGTTTGCATCATTGGTTCAGGTGATGGTTATAGGTCACAAAAGGTGTAGAGTTTCATAGAAAATTGGGAGCAACATATTGCATTAGGAACATGTCTATGGGTTATTTGCTACCTCGTAGGGAGGATAGCATCCCCAATGCGAGCCATTTGTTAGCACTATTTTATTCTTGCGGGAGTTGGTGTTATCACCTTATAAATTTCAACCTTACGTTGATTATTTGGAAGCTTCAAGGTTTTGCTCATTTGAAAAGTATTTTTAGGGATGACACGAAAAGGATTTTTAAGGATGCTTTGGGTAAAAGAAAATAAATATATTTTTATAATTAGGCTTAACAATGGTTTTTTAAGTCAATCTTGGCTTGTAAATTTTAAAATTATGCTCTCGGATAAAATTCTAAACCTTAGTCCAAAAGAATTATTTTATTGAATTTATGGAATAAAGTTTTATTTTATAAAAATATGTGTTGGCTTGGGTTTCCTTTATTAAAAGGTATTGGCACAAGGCCAATATTTAAGTCTTAAAGGTTTAGCAAGTTTATTTTAAGCCTTTTTATTTCAATGCGCTATGTTTATTTTACAAAAATATTGGCTAAATATTTAAACCAAATCTCATTGTCCAAGTGCCACGTCATATGGAAGATCCGGTAAGATCCATGTCTGCTAAAAACTTGATATAACACCAAACCATTAGCGAATATAAATAATTAATGGATAAATTACTAAGCCCATGTGGGATAACATCTTCTTTGCAGAAATATAGAAACACCAAGTGGAAGAAATTTGTTTATTTAAATATCACTCGATCGATGGTGCACGTTAAAGCCATGTATCATCCGATGGATTACAATCATTCTGCTTACAGAAATGGTGTGGGAATAACATTCCAAAGGCCGAGTGGAATTTTCATACTATACTATGGATTTTAACATGTATTGGTGTCGTATTGTTTATCCAAATTAATCTAATGTTTATAATTATTCCGTTGGAGAAATCGAGGAGAAGTTAACATGTAAGAATCCCAGCGGAATTTTTAAATTGCATGAAGATTCTAACACGTGTTGAGAAGGCATTGCTTTTTCAAAGAAATTGACGGTATAAAACAATTCCGCTGGCAGAAAAAAACTGAATTTAATGGTGAAAAGGCTGAGCGAAATTTTGATTTCACTAATTGAAAGCCGGTATAGAAAACCCTTTTTTAATCCAACGGAAACTTCTTATGTGTTGGTGATGGGAATCATTGTTAATATTTGTAGCACCAAGGATAACAGTTCATCACATAGATCAACAATGCGGCCAATGAATATCACCACGGCTGCCATTAATAGTGGTTCCACATTGTATCTTTTACCATGCCCCCAGAATGGTCCTTTCAACGCATTCGGAAATCGTGAAAACAGTTCCGCCCTTACACAGGGAGTGGATTCGGAAAACGATTCTCGGATTTTTCGTCGGCCTGTTCTTCCCTTATTCGTAAACTTGAAATTGGGAATAAATCGCCAAGTTCCATTTTCAACATTGTGTAACGGTGTTAGTATAATATGCATATCAGTGAGAATATTGAACAAGGACACTGCGAATGATTGGAATCTCTGCAATGTTGGTGGCTCCGATGAAAAACCACTCAATGAAAAACATTCTCAAGAGGACGCTGGAGGGAATGGTCAAAGAAAAGTGATAAAGGAACCAAAGGGAATACAAAGCCATGAACATGAACAGCAACATCAAAAGAGTCAGTTGCAAAAGCAGATTGTTTTTGGTTTGGCCATTGGTATTGACATGGGTGGAGTCGTATTGGCTAGGGGTTGGATTTTTCACTGGTCCTCCTTTTTATTCATTTGTAAAAAAATCCTTTGCACTTTAGGGAGTTTTATATGATTTGATCACCAACAATGCCATGAAAATGGAATCCAAATTGTAAATGAAGTTGTTGCAGTCAGCTGGCAGAGATTACCATGAGCCTCTGTTTCCGTAGGGAGGGGACAATTTTCTAGGTCATGGCTCGAGGCTATCCTTTTATTTGAATTTGGTGGAATAATTGGCACTTTCAAGTGTGTAGTAGCCGTGGATTTGGGACGGTATTCACCTGGAAAATTTAGAAAGGGTTTCAAGACAAACCACAAACAATTGTTAAAGATATCGTCTAAGTTTCCACGACTGTCCTCGCCTTCCACCTTTCCAGAAAGAGACCAAGAAAAAGAGTTCGATTTCGAGATGGATACATGTTTATCTTACTTCAAAGGTTTGGTGTTAAATTTCTCTTACGTGCATATTAATGTTGTTTGTTGGAGGCGTTCTATTTGTATGGAATTATTGGAGAAGGTCGATGTTCTAGAGTATTATGACCACGTTGTTTTTCTCTTGGCGGTTCTTTTATATTCTGGTAGTTTTGAAGGTAATGAAGTGATGCAGATAATATATAGCTCCAATAGTATTGTTTCAAGGTCGCATATCTAGTGCATGTTTCCAAGACAAGAAGGATTAAGGAAAATGGACCTGGATAATTTGGGATGTCTTTGAAGTACTTAATTTGGATATGGCTCCTGGAAAGTATGAACAGAGGCTAAAACTTTGGGAGAGTTCTCTTAATTTAGTAAACACACGATAATCACCACATACACCACGTGTTAGTTGTGGAGCCTCATCTTCCAGATCTAGAGATATTATTTAGTCGTATTTGTACCCGAGGGGTATTGTACACTCGTCCCCCCTGCCTTGGGGTTTCTGGACAGATCCCCTAAGAATTTTTTTGGGATGATGGTATTGGGTTAACCGTAGTATTTTCCCATGGTATTTTTTTCCCTATAAAAGAAATCATTATAACACGGTTGTGTATGGTATTATAGCATTCTATTGTATTGTATTGAAAACAATCTCTATGATTGTGTGAAAGAGACTATGAGAGCGTGAAGAGGAAGTGCAGCGGTATGCTGCCAATTGTATCCCTTCATCTTTCTGAACTGTTATTTATCTGTGTCTCTACTATAAAAGAAATCATTATAACACGGTTGTGTATGGTATTATAGCATTCTATTGTATTGTATTGAAAACAATCTCTATGATTGTGTGAAAGAGACTATGAGAGCGTGAAGAGGAAGTGCAGCGGTATGCTGCCAATTGTATCCCTTCATCTTTCTGAACTGTTATTTATCTGTGTCTCTATGTAATGTGTATAATATGTTTTGCATCTTGTTTAATGATTTAACTGTATATTTGTTATTTCTTTGTGGTCATGTTTTCTAACACAACGTTAACGAATTACACCACAATAATCACCACACACAAACACATTAACGAAATGATGGATTACAACCTTTAAAAACAATCAAATTATCTGTGAACCCATGATCGAATCCTATAAATACAAACTCAAATACTCAGCACATTACAAGTTTTGTTATTCACGCAGGGTTTAGACTTATAGGTTTCCTGTAAATTATAAATAACTCACATATAAACTACAAAATAGAGTTACGCTCTTTCCCAACAAATTACATACACAGACACGAATTGTTCCATAAAAAATAAACTATATCTACAGAGGCTGTGTTGCAAATGCAAATCCTAGGACAAGTGCTTACGACTTCCTGTAGAAGGATGACCAAATCGAAATCAAACAGAGCTATATTCTCATCAAACAAATGCATCCATTAAAACCACATTTTCACCATTCATATCAATTATCAAGTTGTGCAATCATGTGTGCCATTGCAGAGCAATGGCACGGTTAATTTAAAGAAACGCATTACAGACACAAACAAAAATTCCATTAAGAATTATTTAAAAATGAAAATCCATTTTATAGCAAATGGTAAACCAAACACATAGAGCCGAGTATATTTTAACCAGTCATAATATCATTTTACAATTACATATCCATGTAAAGGATTTACACAGTCGCATTGACATAGTTCCCAAAACGAATCAAATAAACCCAAAAATCCAACCAAACGATGAGTAGTGAATGCATTACAACAAACATCTTCAGGCCCCCAGTATCAAAACCCTTTGAAAAAACCACAATGTTCAAACATATTGGTACAAGACCTATTCCATTCACAGGGAATACCAGGAATGGTCACACAGGGAACCCAACAAGCTCTGCCTTTCCAAAATGCAGAGTACCCACGCTCTTCTCACCTGCACAATGAAAACGAATTTGGATTAGAAGTATTCCACAATGACTATAAACCAAACAAAAAACTCAAAGGTGCAAGCATATGAATGCTGGCATACCTACCAACGAACTCAAGAGACACTAGTTTCACTGCATAAATACGCAGCTCCACCAGGAGCATGAGACCTCCCTCCAAAGAACAATTAATACCAAATAAATGACATACAAACCCTAACAAAGTGCATAAGGTATACATCTTGCAAAAACCAAGGTGCATCCAATGTGCTAACCAGGCCACCACCTACATGCAAATCGAAACCCACAAGTCTATAATGTGGCTTCACACTCCATAGCACCATATTAAAACCCATCACCATAGTTTGTAAAACCCTCTCACAATGCGATTTGCCTAATTTTTACAATAGTTTTGATGGTACACTTTATGCCATAAACATTAACCGAGTCCACATTAAAGATCAAGCATAAAATCTTTATAAACAAGGCTTTATAACCTTCATCACTTAGTTGAAAAAAAACATGCATATAACATAATACCTTTTCACCATAATTATAAGGTATAGGATAGGAATAGATTTGTTTAGGTGTAGATTGATGTAGTTGTTAGGATGATAATTTTCCACATTCACAAGATTAAGTTCACAAGAGAAATCACCTGTAGAGGGATATAAACACATGCATCAGTTCATGATGAACTAAGTTAAACTTGTAGCATAGGATCCTTACCTTTCCGAGGTGACCTTTAAGGGACATAACCCTGCCACTCGACCCCTTGACATACAGAGGTAAGTCAGCCTCTTCATAATGAACAATAAACAAATTAAATAAATGAAGAATGAAAGTAAGATGTAAACCAGAGTAAGTGGGTCAGTGCAAGAAGATGAGGGACCTTTAAGATGCAATCCTAGTTTTCAAAACAAGATCACGTTACCAAAAAATACATCAACCCGAGCCTGACATAGCACTTGGTATGGTTCAACCCGAGCCTGACATGTCATGGGACATATAGGATAGGAAGCCATATCGCGTACGCGTTATATAACTACAAAACGCGCTCGCGATATGTAGTTATAAAACGCGTACGTGATTTGTAAATCATAAAAAAAAATTAAATACATTTCAAATTTTTTCAATTTTTAATCTACAATTTCTAGTAATTATATATTTGTATAGTCTAATATATCAAACTTGTTATTTGTTAACTCAATTTATTTTATATATTAAATTATAAATTTATATAGTTTAATAAATCAAATTTATTATTTTGTTTACTAAAAATTTTTTTATATTACATAAAAATTTAAACTTAAATCTCAATTTATTTATAAATATTTATTTATTTATATATTTTCTAATTAAATTATACTTAACATGTTATAATAAAGGGATCAACCATTACATCATAAAACCCCACTCAACAATAAGCTAAACCAAATAAAGTTGTTTTAGTTTAAAATTTTTTATGCATGGATAATTGATAATGATTAAATAATAATAAAAAGGAAATGGACCTATAAGTTACATTTCAAAGGAAATTTTTTCAAATATATATTTACAATAAAGTGTAAATTTTTTAATTATTCTAAATGTTTTTTATGTTGATGGTGATGATGAATGATGATGATGATGATGACGATGATGAAGGTGATGATGATGATGAGGATGATGATGATGATGTTCATGATGTTGATGATGATGATGATGATGATGATGAGGATGTTCATGATGATGATGATCATGTTGATGATGATGATGATGATGATGATGATGATGGTGATGATGATGAGGATGATGATGATGATGTTCATGATGTTGATGGGCATGATAAATGATGATGATGATGATGATGATGATGATGATGATGTTCATGATGTTGATGGTGATGAGGATGATGATGATGTTCATGATGTTGATGATGAGGATGATGATGAGGATGATGTTGATGGTGATGATGATGATGATGTTGATGATGGTGATGATGATGATGATGATGAAGGTGATGATGATGAAGGTGATGATGATGATGAGGATGAGGATGATGATGATGATGATGAGGATGATGATGAGGATGATGTTGATGGTGATGATGATGATGATGTTGATGATGGTGATGATGATGATGATGATGAAGGTGATGATGATGAAGGTGATGATGATGATGAGGATGATGATGATGATGTTCATGATGTTGATGGTGATGGTGATGATGAGGATGATGTTCATGATGTTCATGATGATGTTGATGATGATGATGATGTGGATGATGTTGATGGTGATGATGATGATCATGTTGATGATGGTGATGATGATGATGATGATGAAGGTGATGATGATGAAGGTGATGATGAAGGTGAGGATGAGGATGATGATGATGATTATGAGGATGATGTTGTTGGAGATGATGATGATGAGGATGATGATGATGATGATGATGATGAAGGTGATGATGATGATGAGGATGATGATGATGATGATGATGATGAAGGTGATGATGATGAGGATGATGATGATGATGTTCATTATGTTGATGGTGATCATGATTATGAGGATGATGGTGATGAATGATGATGATGTTGATGATGTTGATGGTGATGATGATGAGGATGATGATGATGATGTTCATGATGTTCATGATGTTGATGGTGATGATGATGATGAAGGCGATGATGATGATGAGGATGATGTTCATGGTGATGATGGTGATGATGAGGATGAGGATGATGATGATGTTCATGATGTTTATGATGTTGATGATGAGGATGATGATGATGATGATGATGTTGATGGTGATGATGATGAGGATGATGATGATGATGTTCACGATGTTGATGGTGATGATGAATGATGATGAATGATGATGATGATGATGACGATGATGAAGGTGATGATGATGATCACGATGACGAATGATGATGATGTTCATGATGTTGATCATGATGATGATGAAGATGATGGTGGTGGTGATGATGATGATGATGATGATGATGGTGATGGTGATGATTATGATAAGGATGATGATGATGGTGATGATTATGATAAGGATGATGATGATCATGATGTTCATGATGTTGATGATGATGAACATGGCGATGGTGATGATCATGTTCATGATGTTGATGGTGATGATGATGATGATGTTGATGATGATGATGATGATGAATTTGAAGATGATGGTGATGATGATGGTGAAGATGATGATCATGTTGATGATGATGATGATGAGGATGATGATGAAGGTGATGATGAGGATGAGGATGAGGATGAGGATGATGATGATGATGTTCATGATGTTGACGGTGATGATGATGATGAGGATGATGATGATGATGAAGGTGATGATGATGATGAGGATGATGATGATGATGTTCATGATGTTGATGGTGATGATGATGATGATGGTGATGATGATGATCATGTTGATGATGATGAAGGTGATGATGATGATGAGGATGAGGATGATGATGATGAGGATGATGATGATGATGAAGGTGATGATGATTATGAGGATGATGATGATGATGTTCATGATGTTGATGGTGATGATGATGATGAGGATGATGATGATGTTTATGATGTTCATGATGTTGATGATGAGGATGATGAAGACGAGGATGATGATGATGGTGTTCACAATGTTGATGGTGATTATGAATGATGATGATGATGATGACGATGATGAAGGTGATGATGGTGATGATGATGAGGATGATGATGTTCATGATGTTGATGATGATGATGCTGATGAGGATGATGATGATGAGGATGTTCATGATGATGATGATCATGTTGATGATGATGATGATGATGTTGATGGTGATGATGATGAGGATGATGATGATGATGTTCACGATGTTGATGGGCATGATGAATGATGATGATGATGATGATGTTGATGGTGATGATGATGATGATGATGATGATGATGTTCACGATGTTGATGGGCATGATGAATGATGATGATGATGATGATGATGTTCATGATGTTGATGGTGATGAGGATGATGATGATGAATGATGATGATGATGATGATGATGTTCATGATGTTGATGGTGATGAGGATGATGATGATGTTCATGATGTTCATGATGTTGATGATAATGATGATGATGAGGATGATTATGGTGATGATGATGAGGATGATGATGATGATGATGATGTTCATGATGTTGACGGTGATGGTGATGACAAAGATGATGATGATGATGAAGGTGATGATGATGATGAGGATGATGATGATGATGTTCATGGTGATGATGATGTTCATGGTGATGATGATGATGGTGAAGATGATGATCATGTTGATGATGATGATGATGATGATGAAGGTGATGATGAGGATGAGGATGAGGATGACGATGACGATGATGATGATGATGTTCATGATGTTGACGGTGATGATGAGGAGGAGGATGATGATGATGAAGGTGATGATGATGATGTTCATCATGTTGATGGTGGTGATGATGATGAGGATGATG
Source organism: Pseudotsuga menziesii (assembly GCA_001517045.1). Taxonomy (NCBI): domain Eukaryota; kingdom Viridiplantae; phylum Streptophyta; class Pinopsida; order Pinales; family Pinaceae; genus Pseudotsuga; species Pseudotsuga menziesii. The sequence goes on from LPNX011046661.1 coordinate 195,812, forward strand.
ATGATGTTGATGATGTTGATGATGATGATGATGAGGATGATGAAGGTGATGATGATGATGATGTTCATGATGTTGATGGTGATGATGATGATGAGGATGATGTTCATGATGTTGATGATGATGTTGATGATGTTGATGGTGATGATGATGATCATGTTGATGATGGTGATGATGATGATGATGAAGGTGATGATGAAGATGAGGATGAGGATTATGATGATGATTATGGGGATGATGTTGTTGGAGATTATGATGATGAGGATGATGATGATGATGATGATGATGAAGGTGATGATGATGAGGATGATGATGATGATGTTCATTATGTTGATGGTGATGATGATTATGAGGATGATGATGATGATGATGAAGGTGATGATGATGAGGATGATGATGATGATGTTCATTATGTTGATGGTGATGATGATTATGAGGATGATGATGATGAATGAGGATGATGTTCATGATGTTGATGGTGATGATTATGATGATGATGATGGTGATGATGATGATGTTCATGATGTTGATGGTGATGATGATGATGAGGATGATGAGGATGATGATGATGATGTTCATGATGTTGATGGTGATGATGATGAGGATGATGATGAGGATGATGATGTTGATGGTGATGATGATGTTGATGGTGATGATGATGAGGATGATGATGATGATGTTCACGATGTTGATGGTGATGATGAATGATGATGAATGATGAAGATGATGATGACGATGATGAAGGTGATGATGATGATGACGATGATGAATGATGATGATGTTCATGATGTTGATGGTGATGATGATGAAGATGATGGTGGTGATGATGATGATGATGATGGTGATGATGATTATGATAAGGATGATGATGATTTTGATGATTATGATAAGGATGATGATGATGATGATGTTCATGATGTTGATGATGATGAAAATGGCAATGGTGATGATGATGTTCATGATGTTGATGGTGATGATGATGATGATGTTCATGATGATGATGATGATGAAGTTGAAGATGATGGTGATGATGATGGTGAAGATGATGATCATGTTGAGGATGATGATGATGATGATGATGATGATGAAGGTGATAATGATGATGAGGATAAGGATGACGATGAGGACGATGATGATGATGTTCATGATGTTGACGGTGATGATGATGATGAGGATGATGATGATGATGTTCATGATGTTGATGATGATGATGATGATGATGGTGATGATGATGATCATGTTGATGATGATGATGATGATGATGAAGGTGATGATGATGATGAGGATGAGGATGATGATAATGATTATGAGGATGATGATGATGATGATGATGTTCATGATGTTGATGGTGATGATGATGAGGATGATGATGATGATGAGGATGATGTTGATGGTGATGATGATGATGATGATGATGATGATGGTGGCAATGATGGCAATGGTGATGATGATGATGAAGGTGATGATGATGATGATTATGACGATGGTGATGATGAAGGTGATGAAGATGATGATGCTGAAGAAGATGAAGATGATGTTGATGGTGATGGTGATGGTGATGATGTGGATGAGGATGAGGATGAGGATGAGGATGAGGATGAGGATGATTATGTTCATGATGTTGTTGGAGATGATGATGATGATGATGATGATGATGATGATGAAGGTGATGATGATGAGGATGATGATGATGATGTTCATTATGGTGATGATGATGGTGATGATGAGGGTGAAGATGATTATCATGTTGATGATGATGATGATGATGATGATGATGATGAAGGTGATGAGGATGATGAGGATGAGGATGACGATGAGGATGATGATGATGATGTTCATGATGTTGACGGTGATGATGATGAT